>JAQQSZ010014299.1:0-11551 GCA_028646595.1 Phalanger gymnotis
TGCCCATGCTGGGCTCTGTTCTGCTCGGCACCACTCTGCTCCCAGCTCTGTGTGGGATAGAACTTATGCAGAGACCATCCAGGCTGTGCTGGGCTAGAGCCCTTCTTCCCTCTGCTGTTTTGTGGGTTCTGAAGTTCTAGAATTGGTTCAGAGCCATTTTTTATATGTTTTTGGAGGGACTTGGCAGGGAGTTCATGCTAGTCCCTGCTTTCCAGCCACCATCTTGGCTCCGCCCTGTAAAGACTGAATTTTAAAATGAGAATGGTTATCATTGAAAAGAAGACTAAGGGGGAAAACTATAGCTCTCTTCATTTATGCAAAGGGTTTTCATAAGGAAGAAGGAATACATGTTCACACACACACACAAACATAGGAAGTTGCAAAGAGGCTAAAGTGATGTCAAAAGAGATATCTAATGAATAGCACTGGAATGAGGGGGAAAAATATACTGCCTTATAAAGTAGCCACATTGTCCTTATGGGATTATGTCAGGTGTAGATTGGATAAAAACATGTCAGCAAAGTTGTAGCGACTTTTTTTTCTGTGTGTGAGTTGGACTTACTACAAATTGAGGCCCTTTCCAAGTATAACATTAAGTGATTCTATGAGTCTATCACATCAGAAGAAAACATTAATAAATATTTTCAAATAAATCATAGGTAAGATAATAGCAGTACATCAAAAATATTTACTATGATGAAGTGTTATTTATAATAGGGATGCAAAGATGGTTCAACATTAGATAAACAATTCACATAATCACATTAAAATAAGAAATTTTTACATGTGTTTGAAAAATAGTTAACTTTTATGCTTATATGAATAAATTCAGAAAACACTTTTGACAAAGCACAATGCTAATAACTGCTAAAGACCCTACAGAACACAAGAAACTTAAAATAAGTATTAGACTAGTTACATTGAATGGAAAAGCTTTTTCATGAGAAAAATCAATACAGCTAAAATAAAAAGGAAATCTACTGGTAAGGGCATATCTTTTTATCAAATATCTCAGGTAAGAATCTAGTTCATCCAAAAGGTAGGAAACTAAAGCAAATACAAAAGACAAAGAATTACTTTCCATTGCATAAATAAACATATAAACAAACAGTTTTTAAAAGAAGTACTGGAAACAGTTGACAATGAATTTATAAACATTCTAAAAATCCCACTGCTTGGCATATACTCCAAGGAATTCAAAGACAGAAATATCATATACACATATGTGCATGTACATAGATACATACCTACATATACACACATGCATGTATTGATACACACATAAGGAAAACAACACACATAATAATTAAAACAAAATAAATTGAGGTAAAATAAAGTAAAACAAAATTGAACGGTCTATAATCATATTAACCAAATTTAGTCTAGGAAATGAATGAAAAAATGAACCTTTACAGTTCATTGTTTATGTGGCAGATTTTAGGGATAGATTATTGTATAAGCTGTTAGAAATGGTCACTGTTATGGTTAGGTTTTTTCTTCTTTTCAAGGTCCCTGTACACCAGGCACAAGGACCTTAAAAAAAAGAAATTCACCCTACCCCACTCCCACCCCCAAGCAGCCCAAGCAACTACTGAAGCTTTAGGTGGGAGTGGCAAGTGATAGGGAGAAAGGAAATCCTTAAGCCATACTTGAACCCTTGGCCAGGCTAGACTAGACTTGAGCCCTGTGAATGTTCACAGACCTGCTTCCCAGACAAGGGACTGAGACTCAGGGACTGTGGACCACAGCTTGGCGACAGGGAATGAAATAAAGACTTATATCAGTGCTATGGGCCAGGCACTGAGTTAAACACTTTAAAAATATTATCTAATTTGATCCTCATAACAACTCTTTGACATAGGTGCTATTATTTTACCCTTTTATAGATGGGGATCTTAAGGTAGACAGTGGTGAAGTGAGTTGCCCAGGGTCACAACAGCTAGCCTGAGACCAAATTTTAATATGTCTTCCTAACCTCAGACCCCCTGCTCTATCCATTGTGCCATGTAGTTGCCCTAGGGTCTCATCAGAATGATGTTTTTTCTGCCATCTCTCACTACTCTGTGCCATGTGGGAATTGGCTGCTTTGTCTGGAGAGACATCCTCAGTCCCAAGATGTTATGGAAGTAGCCTTTCTAGAGAGGACTTTGAAAAGTCCTCTGAGTATCATAGGCAACACACATATGCACAACCAAAATCATCATGGATCTTCTCTTTCTTTTGGAGGGGGAAGGCAGGGCAATTGGGGTTAAGTGACTAGCCCAAGCTCACACAGCTAGTCATTGTGTCAAGTGTTTGAGGCCGGGTTTGAACTCAGGTACTCCTGACTCCAGGGCCGTTGCTCTACTCGCTGCCCCACCTAGCTGCCCCCTAGATCTTCTCTTTAACAGCAGAATGAGGAGGGTAAATTCTAGAATGTCCCATTAACAGCAGCCTCCTGATCCAATTGCCTCTTTCTCTGTCAACTCCAAAAACTATGCTATTGGTCCAAGTACAGGGTGAGATATAACCATGATAATTACAGCAACAGCTAGCATTTAATCAATCCTCATCATCTCAAGGCTCTCAAAATATGCCTTTTCTTCTAGGCTCAGCTTAGGTGCTTCCTATTAGTAGCTCTTCCTAATTTTAAGTCTTTTCTGACCTATATATTTCATTAACTCCTTGCATTTTGACCTTACACTCATGACAACCTATGCAACATAAGAGTTATTTGAGTAAATTTCATGACCTGTAAGCTCCATGAAAGCAGGGAATGTATTGTTGTCTTGGTAGTTTTAGTCAGTCCTACCATTTTCTAATTGTTAATTTGATCCTCTGGTGTCTGAATAATTTTTTTTTTTTTACTTCTTCTGCCTTCTATACAGAGAGTAACTGATACTTTGTGATTCCAAACTACCGATATCATGAATCTTTCCTTACTGATACACCTGAGCACAGGATTTTAATGAGAATTGTCTTGTGGACTACAATAGTAATACAAATTTTGGACATTCATTTTAGCTCTGTATATTTCATTGTTTCAAGTCATAATTTTGTTAATGAAAAGGTGAATATTATGAGCTAATATTTTGATTTTCCATCATAAATCAGCAAACTTCACGAGTCAATGAAATTTGTAAACTATTTTTTCAGTCATAATGTTTATATTATATATTATATGTCATATAATATATAATATAATTATATAGTTATAATTATATAATTATTATACATTAAATAATTATATTCATTATACTTTATATAATACGTATTATATTAAGGAGCTTCACAAAAATAAAAATAAATTAGTCTATCAACCAACCAATGAATTAATCAATGGCTAAATGGAAAATAATTCCCTGTGACCATGCATACTCTACAGTGGCCTGGTTATACGAATGAAATAATAATAATAATGATAATAACAATAACAATAATAGCTAATATTTATACAGCACTTACTATGTTGTAGGAACTGTGCTAAGTGCCATATAGTTATTGTCTCACTTGATCCTCACAACTACCTTTGTAGGTAGGTGCTATTATTGCCTCCATTTTAGAGTTTAGGAAAATAAGGCAAACAGAGGTTAAATGACTTGCCCAAAGTCACGCAACTAAGTGTCTGAGACTAGAATTGAATTCAGGTCTTCCTATTTGTGTACATATCCATCATTGAGCTATAAGCAACTGGAAGATAATAACTGTCTTACCTAAACTCTGTGTCTCTCTAAGAATCCCCACAGAGTTCTGAATGAAAGGCACATTTCATTTGTTTTATTAGCTTGAAGCTATGTGCCCAACACTTAAAGTTTAAGGATTTTAGTTGTCTCTACCCTTTCAACCTTTGCTAGTTATCTCTTTGACAAAGCTTCTCTTTTGCAATTTTCTGATTGCATCTGACTATATTACTAGCAAAGGGCACCAGTATGTAAATGTCTATCATTTGACAGAAGAAAAAGGAAAGTAAGCAGAAATTTGTTAATGCTATTCTAGAGACCAGTGGGAACTGTGAATTTGGGAAAATCAATGAATTTTTTTAGCAGATTGTAATTTCAGATACATTGGTCATTACATTATATGTTTATTCCTACTAATTCAGAGATTACATTTCAAGATTACTATGACTCCCTCTCCTCACATCCACCTACAAAAGATTACTATTTTTCAGAATTGATAGATTTATTAAATATATTCTCTTTAGAATTAGCACATGATAATTATATAAATTGGGGCAGCTAGTTAGTGCAGTGATTAGAGTTCCATTCTGAGACAGGAAGATTCATCTTCATGAGTTCAAATTTGGCCCCAGACACTAACTGTGTGACTGAGCAAGTCATTTAACCCTGCTTATTCCTCAACTATAAAATGAGCTGGGAAGAAAATGGCAAACTCTTCTTTGCCAAAAAAAAAAAACCTTTAAATGGGGTCAACAAAGGGTCAGATGTAACTGAAACAACTGAACAACACAACACAAATCATATGAATTAGTCTAAGAAGAGTTTTAAAAAATACATAAAAATTGGATAGAAAATTTTTGTGAGAAAACTAAGGATATTCTAAGGCTACTTCCCAAAACTCCTGGGATTGGTTTGCTGGCCAGAAAGCCCACAATGTGGTTCACCCTTGCTGTCCACCTTAATTTCTGTGACTTTTCTTATCTGTAACAATCATATTCAAGTTGCCTTAGACTACTTTTTTTTTTTACCTTGTCCTTTTCTATGCATTTGTCCTATGTGTATGCAAAGTAGACAGTAAGATCTTGGAGGGCTTGTCTTGTTCTCATTTATATTACTATGCCCAGTGCCAGTTATTTAGTATCTTGCAGACATCCAAATATTAGATATGTGGTAATCAGGGTTGGAACTCTCTTCCTCCAATGATAATGAGATTGAAAAGAAATCTAGCCTGTTGAGAGGCAGCCCTCTGGAAAGGAGCCTCTTCAAACTTAGTAGCTTTGATTCTCTCATGATAGATATCTGTTTCATTGTCAGGGCCATCCTCATAGAAATTTCTAACTTCATAGAACTTGTGAGAATTTCCAGTTAATAGCCCTTGAGAACCTGGAGCTATCTCTGAGTCACAGTGCAGTATTTGGTAAGGGCTTTAATGGATCCTCTTAATGTGTTTATTAGTAATAATGATGATGTCCAATTATCAAACATCCCTTGATGTCACTATGAGAATGCTAAGCTAAATAAACATGACTCTGACCCATTATTGTAAGTCTTATGTTCCTAAAGGTAGTCTGAGAATCAGCCCAGAAGGTAGATGTCAAGAAGGTTCTAAGTATGAATTAGCAACCTACATAAGAGCCATTCAATGACTCTTTGGCAGCATTAGTTGAACAGTAAATAAAGGGCATATTAACCAAGTATTTTTGAGAAATTAGCACATATCAGGAGGAGGAGATACAAGCTAGAGTAACTCAGTACATTAGGAAATATAACAAGTGGTAAATGGGGTGTAATTTGAAAGAACATGTAATTTTCTAATTAAGCATTCCAAAAATACATCTAAATCTATATTTTACTCTCTTACTTTTTTTCTTTATATGTATATACATATATAAGTTTCTAAACCCTCGCCCTTCTTTTTCTAATATGATTTTACATTACTCCATTTTCCACCTCACACCTCCTTTCATGGCCAAACTGGATTTCTCTGTGCTTGTCGCACAAAACACACCTTTTTCCATCTCCGTGGACAGTAGAGAGACCTGATAACATAGAGGATAGAGCACTGGGCCTGAAATCAGAAAGACATGACTTCAAATTTTGACTTAGACACTTCCTAGCTGTGTAACCTTCAGGACTTGACTTAACGTCTGTTTGACTCATTCTGTTTAGGTGTAAAGTAGGGATAATAATAGTGCCTACCTTTCAGGTTGTTGTAAGTATCAGATGAGATATTATCTGTAAAAAGTACTTAGCATAGTGCCTGACACATAGTAGGTACTTTATAATTGTTTTCCCCCTATGTCTTTGCTCTGGCTGTCCCACATGCTTGAAATATACTCCCTACTCATCTCTGCCTCACAGAATAACTTACCACTTTTATTAAGCTCCTTGAGAATTAGTACCATTTCACTTTTTGTTGTCTTATTGTAGCACCTGGCACATAGTAGGGATTTAATGGATACTGATTGATTGATTTACTAATCAATTGTTGGTTTCTGTATTCCCTTCCTGGGTACAAATTGCTACTTCAGTAGCTTAATGGCTGGATTTTGAGTGCTACATAGACAAAAAAAAATCATCCTAAATCCAATCTACTAATAAAACTCTCCCATCTAGGTCATCAGACATTATACATGTTACATTCTGTGCTCCAAGCCTTGCCATCTTAACAAAATCTGGAACAGCTTCTGTACTGACAGTATAGTCCTCAAGAATGGAGAATTTCTTCCATACCATGAAATATTAACAGTTAACTTCTAAAATATGTGGTTTTTTTTTATTTCCATAGCAATTTTCAAGTGTTCTAAATGAAACCAATAAAACAGGATTTTATGAGCTATCAAAATTTACCATAAATAATTTAAAATGTAAAACAGCTTAACTTGATCATATTTCAAAATGTTAAGGGTTAGTTCTTTTAATAGAAGCACCATTTAATACCTTTCCTTCTTTCTAAATAGAGTTCATGAGCTGTTTCATGGTATTGTCCATTGTAAATAACGATAAAGAAATTATTCCCTTCAATTTCAGAATCATTTTATTTTCTAAATAAAAACAACTAGGTACAAGCCATACCATGCTTTCTGCTGAATTTTTAGTAATTCCTAGCTAAACCTATCTTTTTGCATAATTTTCATTGTCTAATCCTCACCCACACAATTACATTCACAGGTATGTCTCTTCTTTTAGATTCTATTTAAAAACTCAATATTTTAGGAATAGCTTAGGGCAGCAATAAGCTGGGTCTCTTGACTTTCATGAGATTCATACACATCTCTCACTTTTAAAATGGCTTCCAGGGATATGTTGAAAGGACTTTGATGAACTCAGTAGGAAAACATAATACAATTTTTTTATGGATTGAGTTGCATTTTCATTTTTTTAAATATCTAGTTTAAATATATATATATATACAGACAAAGAAAAATAAAGTAAGATAGAGTAAAAATGGTTAGACTGGTGACATGGAGAAAGTGACTTTCTCTGATAAGTGGTGGAAGCCTATTTGCTATACTAATATCTTCATGAATTCTAAAAAATATATGAATAGAATTTTATGTTTTCCCAATAGTAGTTTTCAAAATTCATTTCCATAAGATTTGGCATTCCAAATTTTTTCTCACATTCTCCTTCCCCTCCATACCACTCTCAAAGACAGCAAGAAATATGGTAATATGTTATACATGGATAATCATGTTACACATATTTCTGTATTAGTCACATTGTAAAGGAAAACAACACAGAACAATAAGAAAAAAAACATGAAAAAAATAAAAACGAGTTAAAATAGCAACTTCAAACTGGACCCAGATTCTAGAATTCTTTCTCGGGAGGTGGATAGCAATTTCCATCATTAGTCTTTTGGAAATGTCTTAGATCGTTGTACTAGTGGGAAGAGATAAGTCTGTCATAGGTGATCATTGCACAACGATGCTGTTATTGTATACAATGTTCTGATTCTTCTCGCTTCACTCAGCATCAGTACATGTAAGTCCAGTTTTTTTTTTTCTGAAATTAGTCTGCTCATCATTTCTTTTGCTTTTTTTTTGCTTTTTGCTTTAAGTTTTATTTATATATTCCCCACAGTAACATATCAAAAAAAAATTAGTATTATTTTTATAAGATTTTGAATTCCAAATTATTTTCCTTCCCTCCCCTCTTCTGAAAATGGTAAGCAGCTTGATATAATTTATACATGTGGTATTGTGTAAAACATATATCCATGTTCATCACAGTTGTGGAAGAAGAAACAGATCAAAAGGGGAAAAACATGAGAAAGAATAAAGTAAGCAAAAAAATCAATCCAAATTCAGAGTACATCAGTTCTTTATCTGGACATGGATAGCATTTTTCTCCATGAGTCCTTTGTACTGGTCTTGGATCATTGTGTTGCTGATAAAATGTGAGTCATTCATAGTTGATCATCATATGACGTTGCTGATAGTTAGTACAGTGTTTCCCAGCTTCTGCTCATTTCACTATACATCAGTATGAATGAGTCTTTCCAAGTTTTTTTCCGAAATGTACTTCTTCACGATTTCTTATTGCACCATCATATTCTATTACATTCATATACCATAGCTTGTTCAACCATTCCCCAATTGATGGGCATCCCCTCAATTTCTAATATTTTGCTACCACAAATAGGGCTGCTGTAAATATTTTTTGCATGTGTAGGCCGTTTTCCCTTTTCATGATCTCTTTGGGACACAGACCTTGTAGTGTATTGCTGGATCAAAGGGTATGTGTAGTTTGGTTGCTTTTTGGTCATAGTTCCAAATTGCTCTCAGAATGGTTAGATTAGTTTTGACCTGCACCAACACTGACCACTGATGACTTCTGGAAAGAGATCCCAAAATAAAAACTCCAAGGAACATTATAACCAAATTTCAGAATTGTCAGGTAAAGAGAAAAAGTACTGCAAGTGGCCAGAAAGAAACAATTCAAATACTGAGGAGCCACAATCAGGATTACACAGGACTTAGCAGCTGAAACATTAAAGGTTTAGAGGTCATGGAACCTGACATTCTAGAAGGAAAAGGATCTAGGACTACAACCAAGAATCATCCATTTGGAGAAATTAAGCATATTACTTCAAGAGAAAAAAAATAGTCATTCAATGAAATAGGATTTCAAGCTTTCATAAAAAGACTAGAATTGAACAAAAAATTTCATCTCCAGTATCAAGATGCAAGAGAAGTCTAATAAGGGGAAAAGGGAAAAGAAAACACAAAGGAATCAATGGGGCTAAACAGTTTAGATTCCTTTGTGGGAATATGATACTTGCAATATGTTAAAATTGTGCCACTAGTAGTACAGCTAGAAGTAATATACATAGAGGATATGGGTACTAGGCAAATTTGAGGGAATGAGTTGAAAAAAAGGAGTGCAATAGGTCCAGGAAGGGAGAGGTAGAAAGCAGTAAATTATTTCACTTAAGAGGTGTGGAAAATCTTTTACAGTGGAGGAAAAGGTGGGAGCGTGGGCAATGGACAGTGCTTGAACTTTACTCTCATCAATATGGGTTCAAAGAAGGAATAATATGCACAATCAGCTGAACATAGAAATCTATCTTATCTGACAGGGAAGTAGGAGGGGAGGAGATTAAGTAAATGTGGGGCGGGGCAGCAACACATGGAAGAGAGGGCAGAACAAGGGTGGTAGTAGACAGAAGTAAAACGCTGTGAAGGAGATAAAGGGTGAAAGGGGAGAATAAACAGGAGGAAAAATAATATGGGGGGAGATACAAAGCTAATAATCATAACTGTGAATGAAATGCACTCTCTTAAAAATGCAACTGGATAGCAGAGTGGATCAAAAACAAGAATACTACAATATGTCATTTACAAGAAACACGTTTGAAGCAGAAAGGCTCAGACAGAGTAAAGGTAAGTGGCTAGAACAGAATCTATTATGCTTCAGCTAACTTGAAAAAAGGAGGGGTAGCAATCCTGATCTCAGAAAAGCAAAAATAGGCTTCCTTGAAAGAGATAAGGAAGGAAACTATATCTTGCTAAAAGGTACCATAGACAATGAAGCAATATCAATACTAAATTCATATGCACCAAGTGGTATAGAATCGAAATTCTTAAAGTCTAAGAAATATGTGGTGGATCAATGGAATAGAGTAGGTAAACTAAACACAGTAGTAAATGACTACAGTAACCTAATGTTTGATAAACTCAAAGACCTCAGCGTTTGTGAGAAGAATTCACTGATTGACAAAAACTGCAGGGAAAACTGGGAAACAATAGGGGACAAACTAGGTACAGATCAAAATCTCACACCATATTCCACGATAATATCAAAACAGGTACATGATTGGGTCATAAATGGTGATACCATAAGCAAATTATAAAAGTAGGGAAAAGTCTACCTGTCAGACCCATGGAAAATGGAAGAATTCATGTCCAAATGAAAAAGAGAGCATTACAAAATGTAAAATAGATAATTTTGATTATATAAAACTTGAAAATATTTTGAACAAACAAAACCAATGTACCCAAGATTAGAAAGAAAACAGAAAGTTGGAAAACAATCTTTATAGCAAGTATCTCTGATAAAGGCCTCACTTCTCCAATATATAGAGAACTGAGTCAAATTAAATAATACAAACTATTCTGAAACTGGTAAGTGCTCAAATAATATGAACAGGCATTTTTCAGATGAAAAAATAAAGGCTATCCATAGGAATATGAAGAAGTGCTCTAAGTCACTTTCAAGCAGAGAAATGCAAATGAAAACAACTCTGAGGTACTACCTCACACCTATAAGACTGGCTAATATGAAAAAAAAGGAAGAAAAAAGTGACAAAACTTGGAGAGGCAGAAGTGAAAGTATATAAGTACAACAGACCTATGAAGGAAAATGCTATCCACATCCAGATAAAGGACTGATGGACTCTGAATGCAGATCAAAACATACTTTTTTCACTTACTTTTTTTAAATGTTTTTTTCTCCTTCTGATCTGTTTCTTCTTTCAACACTGTGTCTAATATGGGAATATGTTTTACATGACAGCACATGTATAACCTATATCAAATTGCCTACCATTTTTGGAAGAGGGGATGGAAAGAATGGAGAAAAAATTGGAACTCAAAATCTTGTAAAAATGTATGCTAAAAATTATCTTGACATGTAATTGGGGGAAAAATCAAATGCTATCTAAAAAAGGTCGAACTTCTGTATGGATCAAGAACTCTTTGGATTCCAAAAGCACATTCATTTTTCCTGTCATAAACCTAGTTTTTCATATAAAAAAATATTGGACTATTGAAAGCCATAATCAAAAAACACACTGCCAATATCTTGTAAGAAATTATCAAGAAAGTCTTCTGTGATGTCCTAGAATCAGAAGGTAAACATAGTAATTAAATAATCCCTCACCCCCCTCCTGAAAGAGATCCATAAATGAAAATCCTAGGAATATTACAGACAAATTACAGAACTCTCAGGCCACGGAAGATATATTGTAAGCCAGAACTGAACAATTTAAATATCGAGGAGTCACTGTCAGGATTACCCAAGATTTAACAGCTTCTACATTAAGGTATTGGGGGGGGTGGGCAGAGCCAAGATGGTGGCTAGAAAGCAGGGACTAGCATGAGCTCCCTGCCAAGTCCCTCCGAAAACCTGTAAAAAATGACTCTGAACTGATTCTAGAACTGCAGAATGCACAAAACAGAAGAGGGAAGAAGGGCTCCAGCCCAGGACAGCCTGGATGGTCTCTGGGTAAGGTCTATCCCACAGGGAGCTGGGAGCAGAGGGGAGCAGAGCCCAGGATGGGCAGCGCAGACCAACCAGACCAGGAGCCAGGCAGAGCATTCCGTAGCACCCTGAATCAGTGAGCTGCAGCAGTTACCAGACTTCTCAACCCACAAACACCAAAGACA
>JAQQSZ010014300.1:0-11551 GCA_028646595.1 Phalanger gymnotis
CATGTGTGACGTTGGGTGTTGATCAATGTATGGTTCTCATTTTGCTTTATCTGTAAAATGGCAGGTTTTGATAAAAATGACCTATGAGGTTCATTCCACCCCTAAATCTTATGTTGCTTCCCAAAATTCATGTGAAATTCTTGACAACCCAAATCTTTTCTTGGCTGTTTATTTTCTGTTCTTTAGTGGAGTCCTGAGGCTATCTCCATAAGCCAGGAGCTCTGAAATTCGTTACTGGCATAGGTGCAGCAAAGTACTTCTAGGTAAAAGAATTCTGGGCTCCATGTTCTAAACAGTAACCCACATGCTGACTTGGGATTAGACCACTTGCTCATGCTGGTTCCACTTTAGTTGCTTTACTCAGAAAATAGGAAGCAAATGCTAAGTCTCACTAATGACTTCACGGAATTTTGATGAAGAATAGAGATTCACAAAACAAATCTCAAGCTGCCTTAAAAAAATAAGGCTCCTATGTATCTAGGGGGAGAAGCAAAACTATGTCATTATCTACTTCATGGCTCACAGAAGCTGTACTTGGCATATTGTTGTTCAAATCAAAATGCGTTCTTTTTTTTTCATTCAGAAACAGATTTATTTAGAAATTATGTACAAAATACATGAGGTAGCAAACACCTTAACTTCAGTTGCATTTACTTATATAAAAGTACTTAATTCTTAAGAAAATACTAATAATCATCTTTATTTTTAATATTTACATTTGGTTACTAAAATGTACAGATGATACACAAATAATAAAGAATTTTTACATATATATAAAAATATTTTCAGGTATACAATCCTCGCCACTTATAAAAAATGCAAATTAAAAACAAAAACAAAAAACTCCTCTAAAACCCAGTAAATGTAGAAGTCGAAGATGGGGAAGAGAGAAACATGGACAACAAGCTATTCCCACTTTCTTCCTCCCAAAACTCAAAATGCATTCTTAAACTCAGATAAGAATCTAATTTGCCTTTTGAGGACTCTTTCTGTTCACCAAAAATGGCCTGAAGAATTGCAGAGTGGGACAGCCTCGAAGTCTAGAAGACCTGGTTTAAACTCCTTCCTCTAACACAAGACTTATGTAGACATGGGAAATTCACCTAAATTCTCCATGCCCCAAGAAACTCTATAAGCTGATGCAGACCTGTTGGTCTGCAAAGGGAACTTCCACACAGGATCATCAAAATCGGGATTGAAGGAACCTTGGAAGGCATCTGGTCCAACTCCTTCATTTTATAAATGAGGAAACTGAGACCTAGACTTGACTTCCTGAAGTCCGTATAGGTAGTAAATAACAGCTGAGATTTTAACCCAGTTATTCTTGGCCAGAACCAGTAATCTTTCAGTGATACCTTGCCTTGTATTTTTCACTGTGTACGTTTTAAGCCACCTATAGCCAACAGTCTGCATTTAACTTGTCCCTGTAGTTGACCATTCCACTTGAAGCTATAGCAAACATTTGCTTGATGGACAGGTATCAATAGTAGACAGCCAAGGGCATTACCTGAGCCAAGGGCATTACCTTTTATATAGCCTCAATCTCTGTGATACTCTCAACTTCAAATGATGAGACATGACTGTTCTCTGAACAAACACTGCTAGCTCATTTTATTATTCTTTAAGCATAAAGATTTTGCAAACCTGACTTTCTAAACAACTATGAATTTTCAGGAAAGTCTTCTAATGGAAGAATCCATTCCAACATCTCATCAACCATAATAGAGTAATTTTCCGACATTTTCCATCATCTAATCAGATCGTGTTTCTTTTATGTGCTCTTGTACTCAACCAGGTACCAAAGGTTCTTTTTAAGGCCATTTTAGAAATGCACGATATCACCATTTTGATTCACTTTAGTCACAGAATGTTCAGGACAGAACCATTAAGGACCCCTCAATAATGTCTAGCCAAACAAATGCCATTTAAAAGAATCTATTTCTCATCTTGGGTCCTCAGAGTTTTCCTAGTTTCATAATTATCACCTGCAGCTGTCCATATAGAGTGAGAATGCAATTATTAGAATCTGTATAGCAACAAAAGAAGACAAGACAAACAAAATAAAAAATCATGCTCTGACCACTCTGTCAACAAGACTGAGCTCTATGATGCATACTGATAGTACTTTTTCCTCTATAGTTTCTTTTCTTTTTTTAACTTAGCCTTAAATCACTGAATTGGTGTTGCCTCAGACAAACTGAGACCTGGAACAGATCTTAGCTTGAAAAGGCCAAAGTCTCCACTGCACCTAGGGTCATCTCCAGTCGTCCTGACCTATATCTTGCCACTGGACTCAGATGACTCTGCAGGAAAGAGTGAGACTGATGACTTTGCACAGTTCTGCTTCAATTAAATTCAATTGACTTGCAAGTCAAGTCATCACCCTCTTGATGTCATTGGTCTTCTTCATGAACGAAGGATAATCAATAATATATTTTGTATATACCTATTGGTATATGAGTGGTTTGAACCTTTAAATTGTGAGCTCCTTGAGGGCAGAGCCTATTTTTGCTTCTCTTTGGAGCTCTAGTGTTTAGTACAATGCCTGACACACAGTAAGTACTTAATAAAGGCTTGTTGATTGATTGATGGTGACAAGTAAGGGGATGTGGCAGACTATGAAGTAGAAAAAACAAACACATGGAAATTTTCATAAGAGGAGAGTTAATTGATTAACCTATTGTGGTGGATAATTCTCTGGGCTTACTGAGGAGGCCATTAACTCATTTATTATGCAGTTTTGCCAATAAATAATATAGCTCAGATTGATTCCTCAGTTGTTATTAATTATCCACCACATTATTTGGACTGTGCCACTAGGTTCTCTGTATTTCTCCATATCCACCAAAGAAACTTACTCTTGTGATTTCAACGACCATGTTTCACCATTAATGCAACCTAAAGATCCTCCCTGTCATTCAGCACACTGTGAAGGATGTGTGTTCCTTTAAAGAAATCTGGGAAGCATAGTACCCCTACATTCAAGATGTAGATAGACCCCAGTTATTCACTGGTTGTAAAGCAAGAACACTTTAGTGATTATTCCCTTACTTTTCCCTCTACCATCAAGATCATTTGCAGTGTAGAAAAACAGACAATATTCAAGGAACTTCTTGTCAACTTTCAAAGATTGCTACTTCCATCAGTAGTGTAAAAAGACTGGATTGAGAGATCTTGGAGATCCCTTCCAGTTCCAATATTCTCTGATTCCCTATATTACCTCAAAGGCTAAAAATTATAATGAGAGAGGTCCCACGTAGCATCAAATTGCTCAGCAAGGGAAATCTTCAGAATAGCATTTATCTCTAGTCCCTTATGTGAGAAATATGGCTCTGTCATTGGTGCGGCATCCAGTTTCTTGGATGGTTTCAACCACAATGTCTATATTGCACTTCGATATGTGGATGGCTGAACCAGATCACCAAAATTGGTCATCTTGGAGTTCAGCCAACCTTCCAGCATGCAGCGCAGCACCGCATGGATGAGGATGATACATTTTTATAACCCACTGATGATCAAAGCAAGGGGAACAGGACTTCTCCAAAGCTGCGGTTCCCGTCGAAGGACTGGAGACCTTGGAGAAAGCAAAGGGGAGGGTGACAAAGTTGTTGCAAATGGTCTGAGAATCCTTATACATCCTAAGTATTGCCATTTTGATCTTTATTTAGCTCCAAAAATATGCAGTGTGACTCAGTATAATAAACCAACAAACATAACTTCTGTACGCTGGGTAAATAATATGTTGCATGTACACATATTTATTGCCTCTTTGCAAATCTATGCATATGTGAATGTGTCAGGAAATCCCAAATTCATTCAAAATTGTTGCCAGATTCAGAGTACTTTTCTATTATCAAATACTTTCTCCATTAACTAATTCTCATCACACATGTCGTATCCTATGGGGTATTTGAAATTCCAAGTCATCCAAGAGGAGCCATTGCACCCTAAAAGGTAGGGCCCCTTTTCGGAAGGCTCACCCAAGAATATCGCCTAGCCCTGTAGCACCGACCAGGTCTGCTTCATGCCGTGAAGGATGCTGCATCTTGAACCTTGTCCATGCTCACCCCTTTTGCCATTCCTCCTCAGAAAGCATAGTCACCAAGGTTAGTGAAGAAGAGCTCACTGCTCAAAGAGAAATCAGATTGGGATGATTTGGGGGAGTTTTCCCGACACTTCTGACTTAGTCCTTGGAAATATGCTCCTACTTTTTCTTCTAATCAGGTTATCTTGCCATTTATCCTCCTGTTTCCCAGTCCCTCCCCCAATCATCACCTGGAATAGACCCCCAGAGACCAAACCTCTTACCCTGGGACAGTCCAACCTTTGGGCTTTGGAACACTGCCCTGTGCTAAGCTGTTCTGATTGGGCGAGTGAAGGACAATAGACTCCTCAAACCTACTGGTTTTATCTGGCTACCCCAACTATGCTTTACATCCACCCATCCCAGACAGCAGACACAAGATCATAGCTCTCAAGTTGGAAGGCTCCTTAAAAACCATTTAGTCCAACTCCCTCACCGTATAACTGAGGAAACTGAGGCAAAGGGAGGTTAAGGGGCTTGTCCAAGGTCCCTCTAGTAATTAATGTCAGAGGCAAGAGTAGAACTGAAATCTTTTGACTCCAGAATCAGTGTTATTTCCATTGCATCATCTTCTTACCACCTTCCATGTTGCTACCCATGTACCCCCCCACCCCTTCATCCTGGATTTCACCTTTTGCTCTGGAAACAATAATCGAACCCATGGTTCCATTACTTCTTGAAAGGGTTTGATAATGTATTGCCCTATGACTTCACTCACCATCCCTGTGACTTTATTTACATCTCTCTCTGACCAAATCTTTTCAAATTTATGTTATGTTTATAAAGCCAAGCCTCCCTTCTCCTCTCTTCCCCTCTCTTCCCCTCTTTTCCCCACCCTCCACGTGGCAGATTTTCAGTGGTTTTACTAGAATTCAGCACTTGTTCTGGAACCTACAATAATTCCAGTTCTCAACTAGCTTGGTAGTTTATAGCCACCTTCTAGGGCATAATCAAGTTTCCTCAACCTACCCAAATATGATTCCTGTGCAATGTCCAGATCGAAGGTCCAAGCCCATTTGTACTTAGTCCAAAGCCTACACGTGATTGATAATGGATTGACTGCTTTAAACTAAAGTCTATGATTTAGGTTTCACCTGGACAAAATATCAGAGAATCTTGTCACTTCTTTTAAAAAATGATACAGCCTCAGCCCCCAAGAAGCTTACATTCTATCAGGGGAGGCAAGTGTGTGTCAATAAGTATATACAGAAGAGATACAAAAAAATAACGGTACCTTCTAAAGCTAATGCTGGCAGAGTCTTCAGGAGCCCAGGGTCACCCATGTGCTATAAGTAGGCATTGGGGAGGCTATTTCTATCTTTATGAGAAAGGCTGGCTACCTTGGTGTGTTCCTAACACAGAGCCTCCACCCATAGACAGAATTATGCTTCTTCATGGTTTTGGTTAGCCAAGACATCAGATAAGGACACCTGGAATGAAGCAATCAGAGCTGAGTGGCTTTCATCAGAGGGAAAGCAGTTTTCATAGAGTAAAAATGCAAAACTAGAAACACCAATGGGCCACACAAAGGCAAATTACCACAGAAGTGTGGCAGTTCGATGTCAATATGCCTTGGGAAGGGCCATCATGCCCCAGGATCCTGGAAGTATGGCCTTAGAAAAAACTCAGAGATTGTCTAGAGCAGTAGTTTTCAAAGAGTGGTCTAGGGTCCCCAAGACTCTTTCAGGGGGGTCCATGAGGTCAAAACTATTTTCATAATAATATCAAAATGTTTGAATTGTAATATGGGAAATATCCATATATTTAGTCCACATCAACAAAAACTCATCATAGAAAGGGTCATCAATAATTTTTAAGAGTGTAAAGGGACCCTGAGACCAGAAAGCTAGAGAAATGCTAGATCAGTACAACTCTCTTATGGGACAGCTGAGGATACAGAGGACTAATCAAGTGCCTTAGACAGGATCACCCTAATGAGCTTCTCAGGGGGAGAGTCAGCACTTGAACCCAGGACTCTAGATTTCCAACACAGCTCTCTCCTTACTGATATCTGCCACTCTGTGTGGCAAAGGAAAGAATAGTTTGTAACCAAACTGGCATATAAGTGGAATGATTGGTAGGTGATACAGTGCACAAAGCACTGAACTTACAGTCAGGAAGACCTGACTTCAAATCTGGCTTCACTTCTCTCATCTATGAAATGAGCATCATAATAGCATGTACCTTGCAGGGTTGTTGTGAAGATCTGATGCGATATTATCACTTTGCACATGTTAAAGCTCTCCATAAATACTAGTTATTATTACTGCCACATGTTATCATGCCCTTTTTGAATAAAAAGGATGAGATATTTAGTTATCACCTTACTTTCTCCAAGTAGATTATAATAATGACTGACATTTCTCTCATGTCTTAATGATGGAATATAAACACTTTCAGGGCAGGGATTGTCTCTCTATCCCCAATACCTAAAAACCATCTGGCACATGGTGTTGTTGTTGACTTATGTCTAACTCTTTGTGACCCCATTTGGCAAAGATACTGTACTGGTTTGCTGCTTCCTTCTCCAGCTCATTTTACAGATGAGGACACTAAGGCAAACAGGGTTAAGGGACTTGTCCAGGGTCACACAGCCAGTAAATGTCTGAGGCTGGATTTGAACTCAGGTCTTCCTGACTCCAGGTTCAGCAGTACTATCTGCTGCACTGCCTAGCTTCTCCTAAATACTGAATTCGGATATAATATGCTCTAAATAAATGTTTTTGGATTGATTAATATTAATATATAAAGTTCTTTACATATACTATCTCATTTTGATTCTCATAACAAACCTGAGAGAGGTATGTATAGTGCCTGTTTTACTGAGGGGGGAAAAACAAGACCAAGAGAGTTTATTTGAGTTGGCCACAGGCACATATTTGGTTATGTATCATAGGTGGGGTTTGAAATCAGATCCTTCCTTAAGGTAAGCGTGGGGTTCTGCCCACAACACACGCTGCTTCTCGGTATCATCCATTTTGTCTGAGGCAATCTGTAGATTTTTCTTTTTCTTTTCTTTTTCCTTGGACCTTCGTGGGTCCAAACTTGCTGGGTGAAGGGTGGAGTCAAGGGGGAGCCCAAGCCAGAAGCCAAGAAATTAACGTGTGTATGTGCTCTCTCTTAGTCTATAGCAATCCCCTAGTCCCATAGTTCATGCTACTTTGTCAATAGCTTTCATATTAGTTTTCTCCTTTCCATTCCCGAGGCCATCACCCTCATTTAAGCTTTCATCCACTGCCCCACCCCTGCCAGGACTATGGAAACTGCTTTCCAATTCATGTTTTTCCCACGTAGTGCAATCCATCAAAATACCATCAGAATAACCCTTTCTAAAGGGCAACTCTGATTACATCTCTCTCCTCAAAAGGCTTCAATAGCTCCCCATTGCCTACCAAATAGTTCAAACTCCTTACCTTGGCATTTAAGGCCTTAGTCTCATGTTAATGAGTCAGAGGGAGAGTCAATTTCTGCCTAATTTCACACCATTTTTCATAAGTTAGGCCACAGCAAAAGTGCTCTCATAGACCATTCCCTGAATTTCACCGACTCGACTCCTCTGACTTTTTTGTTTTTGTGCCTTTGATTGCGCCATCCCATTTTTTTAGTTAATAGAATTCTTCAAGTTTTGAAAAGTGATTTACAAATACCATCTCATTTCATCCTTTTTACAAGATTTTTTACATTTTATGGATGAAGAGACTGAGGCAGACAAAGCTTAACCGACCCGCACATGCTCATAAAACTACGAAGTGTCTGAGTCAGAATTTGAACTGAGGTCTTCCTGGTGCCAGATCTGGCACTCCAGCACATTGCACCGCTCGTGCCAATATCCAGAATCCTCTTGGTCTTATTTCCACCTGTTGGATTCTTAGCTTAACCTTCAAGGCCCTGTTTGGGTGACTCCTTCAATTCAGAACAGCTCATTACCAGTAGGTGGACTATGAGATGATGAATGTTTGGGGTGGGGCATTGTGAAATGATCTGAGAAGGCAGAAAGGTCATGATCTACATTAGTAAAGGGCATGTCTACACCGATGAGCTCGTAAATTTAGAAATAGTGAGTAAATAGTACATGAAGACAGAGAGACAAGCAAAATTCTGGCCTCCCATAGGGAGGAATTCCAACAAGCTTTCTATTGGAGAGGAAGCATTGTTCTTTCCTAGGCCTTCCTGAATGGATGAGGTTCCTTCTTGCATACAATTACAGAAGATCCCATGAACCTATATACAAATTTCTTTTTCTTCAAATATAATGACTGTAACAATAATGTCCTTCGAGAGATAATCCCCCCAACTCAGGAAGCAAATTCTCTAGAAGGATGCTGGAACAGGTGCTTTATAAGTAACTTTTTGTTTCAGAAGAAGGGAGGGGAGTGAGAAAAATTTGGAACTCAAAATCTTGTAAAAATGAATGCTAAAATTTGTCTTGACATGTAACTGGGAAAAACAAAATACTATAAAAATGACTTTTTAAACGAATGAATACATGTGTGGGAGGATATATCTGTGATCGTGCACATGGCTGTTTCAAAAACAAATGAATTATTTTTCATTATCTCAGGTATTTTCCTTAAGTGTTTCTCTCTGCTTCTTCAAAGTGGAGTTGAGTGACTCAGCTAATGGTCATTGATGTTCAGCATATTAGTAAATTGGGCCCATATTGACTCTGGGCATATTGGTTTGTGTATTCAAACTGTCCTCATCACTTGCTCTTAAATCAAGTGGGTATTTAAATTAATAGTTAGCCTTGGGAAGAAAAGAGTAAATACAAGTTAAATCCATCACTTTCCCAGGTCCCATCAATATTGTTTTGATGTCCCATTAATCCCTGATGAAGGTAGAAGCCCATAAAGTTAAATAAACCTTTAGATTTCGAAGAGAATTGTCAACATAAGTGTAATCCACCAATTTATTCATCCTCAATGGATATAGTCCATTGAGGAACAAATAGATGTGTCAGCAGCTGTGTGTGGGTATATTTTTGTACATACATGTATGTGTGTATGTGTATACACACATACATATGCACATGTATACATATAAACATGCATGTATGTGTATGCATATATATGGGACAACTAAGCAGCACAGTGAATAGAATGCTGGGCCCGGAGTCAAGAAGACTCATCTTCCTGAGTTCAAATACAGCCTCAGACATTTATTATTTGTGTGACCCTGGGCAAATCACTTAACCCCATTTGCCTCGGTTTCCTCATCTGTAAAAACGAGTTGGAGAAGGAAATGGCAAACCACTCCAGTATCTTAGCCAAGAAAACTCCAAATGAGGTCACAGAGAGTTGGACATGACTGAAACAACTGAACAACAAAAGATCGGACTGTAGCACGTGGTCTTCTTTGGGCTTTAGAGATTCGGTTCATCAATTCCTTTACTCTTATATATGGTACTGCATTGATCTAAATACAGACTACTTCAAAATACAAGCTGTACCCCTAAAGTGAGGTAAGAAGTATAGCTATCAGATTATGGTAACATTTAAAGGCATGGTGCGAGTTATGAGACTAATGAGCAAAATGTGAGCCTTAGCTTTCTGGGGGAGGGGACAATTCACTGGATTTGTCTTGATGCTTGAAAAATACTTATCTTATTCATTACAGAGAGAGTGCCAGTATATGAAGTACTGTGTATTTTTCTGCTCCTGGATTTTAGAAAAAATGAAATTAATCCTCTTACCTCTGTTTTCAATGAGCAGCCACTGTCCCTTGAATCCAAACTTACTTGTTCCAGAGCTAAAATTCTTGAGACAAACCACTCATTCCTGTCATTTCTAACTATGGTTTCTAGGAAATGTCTTTCTAAATTTGTGTTAGAACATGTGTCCTCTGACTTAGTTCTTTAAAAAACAAATAACAAAAACAAAAAAATTCCTGTTAAATGTATGATGGTTCTTCTTTCTCCTCTTTTTTTAAAAATAAAAAATGCAAAAGGAGAGCATGTATCATAGCTGTTCTCTTAGCCAAGAGTCAACTGGATCTAATTGGAAGCTGTATTTTATCAGTGACCTCTCAGAATCTGACCACTTCAGGTCAGCATCCGATATCCATTTTCTTGCCCACCTTTAGGTGTGCATCAACAAATTCCCTTCTGCTAAGGGATCCTTGTTCTTCTAGGAATACAAAGAGGCACATGGCTCGCTGGATCCATGTGTGAATGGGTAATTTATAAAGATGCTATAATAACTAGCACATGAGAAAGGGAAGAAAGGAAACACTTATCAAGCACCTACTATATGGCACATGACACCTTGCAATTATTATGTCATTTGATCATCACAACAACCCTGAAAAGTAAGTCCTATTAAGATCCCCATTTCATGGATGAGGAAACTGAGGCTGACAGAGGTTAAGTGGCTTGCCCAAGGTCACACAGCTAGGCAGTATCTGAGGCAAGATTTGAACCCAGTCTTTCTGACTCTAGGTCTAGCTCTCTATCCACTGTGTCACCTAGCTGCTTAGGGGATGGTGGGTAAGAAGCTCTGTGGCTCACCGTGTCCTGTAAGCGTTCCAACCTTGATGTACCCTTGTATTTAACTCATCACTTACATGCTCTGTTAAAGGAAGGCCAAGTAAGGATCACCACACTTCAGGGATGCTTTCTGCTGCCTTTTACAGACTATAGCCTTTACAAGGTGGAAAAACATTTGGTGATGGGAGACCCATCCCCACCATGACAATAATGTCTTCTTTTTCCCCATCCTGGGCCTATACATTTGTATTTTCTCCATTTTGATATGTTTATGTCCTACATGTCATTTGTACTGTGCCAAAACAGCACTCACCCTTTACTTTGCCATTTCTTGCCCAACTGACCATCTCCACTCACCTTGGGAGTTTGATTCCCTCAGAATTTACAGTATCACTTCTGTCATTGACATCTGCAGCGAAATGAGTCTTCGCTTATTGTAGAGAGAAAAGCTTTTATAATGTCCGAGATCTGTGGTACCTATAAACATTTACACTGCAAGGTGGTAGAGGGAACCAGAAAAGGAGCCAGCTTAAAATGGGGAAGAAACTGAGAAACTAAGCCTAGAAGCAAGCCAAGAGATAATTCCAATGCTACGTCTACTGATGATGGCTATATTGGGAATATTATAGGAAAAGAATCTAAATTGTCTCTGAAGTGTGATACTTTTATATCACTTGTTTATTTTGTTTTGCCTTTATTTAGTTGATAGAAAAATCCTTTTAAAAAAAGCAACAAAAATTTCAACTTCTATCCTTAAACTGTTAAGAGTAGGAAAGTGTGGGGTTACCCATTCCTCTCCAAACTGTCCTCCTGATTCTCCAAGGGACTTTTTCTGCCATGCTATAGAAATCTCTTCACCCTGGGAGTTCGCTCTGCCTCCAAGTTAATTCTCACATTGGAAACACCCTCTTGCCCTGATCTCTCTGTCTCTGTCTCTTTCTCTCTGTCTATCTATCTTTCTGTCGGTCCATCTGTGTGTCTGT
>JAQQSZ010014301.1:0-11550 GCA_028646595.1 Phalanger gymnotis
AATGGAGAGAGCATGGTCCAGGGTGTCAGGAAAACTGGGTTCTAATCCTGACCTTGTCATTCACTGGCTAGATGACCCTGGGCTAGCCACTTATCCTCTTGGGGCCTCAGTTTCCCCATCTGTAAAATGAGGGGGTTGAGAGACAGCATAATGTGCTGGAGAAAGCCCAGGACTGGGAGCTAGAAGATTTGAGTTAGAATCCTGCCTCAGGCACTTACTTACTGTGCTGTCCTGGAGAAGGCATTTAACCTTTCTTGGTCTCAGTTTTTCATATGTGAAATGAGAAGATTGGACTCGAAGGCCTCAAAGATCTCTTCCAGCTCTAGACCTGGGTTCCTGGGATTTAATTTCTAAGAGAACAAGTCTGACCAGTCTGTAACTTTAAAAAGCTCAAACCTGAGAAGGCTGGTGGGGAGGGGGGGAGGGTGTAGGACAGAGGGGTGTGGATGCAGATGTGCTGTCATTTTAATCATGATTAATTCACACAATGTAGAACTTTAAAGGCTTCCAGAGAGCTTCACACATTTTCCATCTGAGTCTTACAACCACTCTGTGAAGTAGGTGCTATTACTATACCCATTTTATGGGTAGGGAAACCAAGGCTGGAAGGTTAACCCAGTAAATGTGTGAGGCAGGACTCAAATTCAGGTCTTCCTGACTCCACTCAATCTGTCCCACTCCAAGGGATGCAGGATTGTTTCCCACAAGCCTGATCAGAGCCTGTGAGGCCTTGGAGAGGGTGCAAGGGAGAGAGAAGTTCTCCTAGAGGGCTCTGGAGGGTAATCATTGCCTCATTCCTGGCTGCTTATCAAATATGGTCCACCTAAAACTTATAACAGTTGTTTGAGTGGAAAGGAGGGGCCTAATGGCAACAACGAAGATGAAAGAGATAAAGTGCTTAAAGGCACAGTACTTGGCACATAGTAGGGAGTTAATAAATGCTTGTTTCCTTCTTTTATTTTATGCATTTGAAAACTTGGTTTTGCAAGGAGTGATAGACCTCATGGAACTGGCAAAGGAGTCCATGCCTGCCCCTCCTCAAAAAGACATTTAATTTCTAATCTTCCCCCTTTACTTTGGGGATAAGAAAGCTCATTCTCAGAGAGGTAAGGAAAAGCCAACAAGCATTTATTAAATACCTACTGTATGTTAGGTAGGCAGCTAGAAAGCACAGTAAATAGAGGGCCAGGCCTGGAGTCAAGAATATCTGAGTTCTAAAATGGTCTCTGATACTTCCTAGTTGTGTGACCCTAGGCAAGTCACTCAACCCCGTTTGCCTCAGTTTCCTCATCTGTAACATGAGCTGGAGAAGTAAATGGCAAACCACTCCAATCTCTTTGCCAAGAAAACCCAAATGGGGTCACAGAGAGTTGGACACTCCTGAAAATGACTGTAAGGCAACAACAAAAGTGTGCCAGGCATTGGGATGAGACCTGGGGACAGAAAGAAAGGCAAAGATGGTCCCTGCTCTCAGAGGGCTCACACTCTAAGCTGGGGGAGGGGAGGTAAAGTGACCTGTCCAAGGTCCTGCAGAGAAGAAGTAACAGAGACACACTTTTTCATCTGGAGCCTCTGCCTGCCAAACCACTGCTCTTCCTGCTGCCCTGGTTCCATTTCTGAGTACCTCAGTGCTGTCAATCAAGGCCCAGAAGCACCACCTGCTGCCTCTGCTTTCCTCTAGCTGACATGTAGAGGGCAGAGGGAGGGGAAGCCACGGGGACCAATGCCAGCAGAGGCAGGTCAACCAAGCTGGGGCCTGAATCAGTTAGCTCCTCCTCCTCCACAATCCAAAGAGAGCTGACCCCAAAGGGGGCTTTCCTTATGGGATGGTAGCATCCTAGTTCTAGAATTATAAGGAACCGCTGAGATCCCCTAGTGCACTTCTCCTAGTTTACAGATGGGGACATTGAGGCAAGAGAGATGAAGTGCCTGGTCCACTGTCACACAGAGGGTAAGGGCTGGAAGGGGAATCTGAACCCAGGGCTCTGCCTACTGTTCTGCCTTCATCAGACCAGAGCTCAGAGCCTAGGGTGGCCTTCTTCGTACCACTACGAGAAGGAAATGGTGTCCACCTCCAAACTAGCCTCTAAACACACATTATTTTTAAAAAAGGGTGTGTGGGGGGGAATAAAAACTACATTTCCCAGTTTACATATTTTTTTAAGTAAACAATTGTCTCTAGGACACATACACATATCTGACTTTATTATTGAATTTTTCATTGACCTTTCTCTTACAAAAAACAAACAAGCATTTTTTGATGTGCCTCAAGGGCCTCCAAAATTGAACAGGGCTCAGGCCCCCACCACAGCCTAATCCCAATGGGTGAGACAAAGAATAAATGCTGACCAGGGAGCCAGAGCCTAGCTTGCAAAACAGAGAACATAGAGAAGGGGGGGGGCTGCCCTTGTGGCCCCAGGATCTGTTTAATCCAACATCTAACTTTCATATGTTCAAATATAGAATAAATATTATTGACCTCATTTATTTTACCTCACCTTCATTTCCCATTGTATTCCTCTCTCTGTCTGTCTGTCTGCCTCTCTCTCTGTCCCTGTCTCTCTTCCCTCTTTGTATATATACATATAAGCATGTGCATATACATATATGTATATACATATACTCATATACATATACACCCATATATGTGGCAGTGTGTCCCAAGACTTGACCCAAAGTCTTCCTGACTTTGAACCTGGCTCTCTGCCCAGCATGCTGCTTCTCTGGGTGCCAGATAACTAGGCATCCTGACAGTGCGACTCTAAACAAATCTCCCAACACCTCGGTGCCCTTGGCAGCCATTTAAGGTTCTAGACTGTAGAGAAGGTGCAGACCTATATCAGTAGAGGCATTTCCCTCTTGTGGGAGAGCCCCCTCCACCGATGAACTCTCAAGTCCAGTTCCAATACCTATGTTCAGGTTTTTAGTTTATCTTCATTTCCACAACCATCCCTCTCTATTTCTGTAACTAATGAACCAGGACTTTAGGACAAACTAAAAAGGAAAGGAGTGAGAAAGGCGGAGAGAGAAATAATGCAGCAGGGAGATGGCTAGGGGGCTGTAAGAGAAAACCACCCCTTGGAGCCACATTCTGCCTCTTCTGCTTTAACTGCCTGAGGGACCTCAAACAATTTACTTAGTTTTTCTGGACCTCAGTTTCCTCATCTGTAAAATACCAAGTGGTTCAATGGATAGAGTTTCTGGGCTTGGAGTCAGGAAGACCTGAGTTCAAGTCCAGCCTCAGACTCTTACTAGCTCAGTGACCCTGGGTAAGTCACTTCACCCTGTTTGCCTCAGTTTCTTCATCTGTAAAATGGGCTGGAGAAAGAAATGTCAAACCCCTCCAGTATCTCTGCCAACAGAACTGCACGTGGGGTCACAGAGGGTCAGGCACAACTGAAAAACGCCTTACCAACAGCTGCTGGAAGTGGCTGTCCTTCCTAGCCTCAGAGATCAATTTCTGTTCTCTCCCTACCACACAGTATCTAACTCTCTTTAGACAGATTTCTAATTTCCTCTACTGCCCCTCTGGTCTTCTGGTTCCTTTTGTGTCCTGTGAAGGGGCCTGGAAAGGGTGAATGGGGATTGGAGAGTGTTATGCCCTGCCCCACCCTCCAGTTTCTCCATCTTGCCCCAGCTCACCCCACCGTTGGTACGCCCATCTCCACGGAAATCTAATTGTGTTCTTTCCCTTTAAACGCTCTTTCTCGTCCCTTGCTCACTGCTGTTCCATTTGAGTAATTACAATAATAATTACGCTTCAATACATCCACATCCAAATTTATATCCAGGTCTCGCTCGCTTTTTTTCGGCATAACAGGAGGAAGACACGAGGGAAGAGGGCATGGGGTGTCTGGGAATTACGAAGGGGGGAATGAAAGGGGAAGACTGGGTGAGGGGAGGAGGAGAAGGGAGCTGGGAGGAGAGTCAGAAGGAGAATTAGGGAGGAAGATGCGGACAGACTCCCCAGCTGGCTCAAATCTTCCCCTGAATCCTCGCCGCTGCCTTCTGGAGTCCAGGCTACACTGTCCCCTCCCGGCTCTCCTCTAATGGGGGGGGGGGGGCGGGGAGGGCAGGCAGTCCCAGCCCAGATACCCCCCGACCCAGATTCCTACCGTCAAGCCGGCTCTGTGAAACATCTCTATGTGTCTCAGTCAGGCGGTCAGTAAGAATGAATTTGTAAAGCAGAAATGATCAGAAACTTCCAAACGTGCCCACTTCTTTAGCCCAGGAGAGGCGAGGGGGGAGGATGTGCACAAGGGCAGGAAGTGGTGAAGCGAGCAGAGCTCCAGATCTGGAGTCAGGAAAAAAGCCCGGACACCCCCTAGATGGGCAAGTCGCCTCACTCTGTCAGTCTAAATTTACACATCTGTAAAATGACCTGGAGAAGGAAATGGCAAAGCACTGCAGTATCTTTGCCAAGAAAACCCCAAATTGGTTCATGAAGAAGCCAGACACGACTAAACAAAAATAACAAGGAGGACGTGTACAAAGACAGGAGGTCTTGCGTGGGGGCTGGGGTGCGGAGGAGGGGGAGGGGCAGGAGAAAAGAAGTAGGGGAGACTCTAACCAGACAGAAACTCTGATGACCGTAACTCTTCATTGTTCATCAGTAGCTTTTCTTGGCTTCCACTCCAAAAAACACCATGGTCCTTGGAGGCAGGGACTGAATTTCTTTCATGTAGATTCAGAGATAGTGGTAGATATAAAAATATATATATGCATGCATATACATACATGTGTGTGTGCATATACACATACAAAGTACATATACAGATATATGTATATATGTGTGTGTCTATACCTATTCACATGCATGCATACACACATCTACACATACATATACATAATAAATCCCCCTATCTCAAGCAATCAGTCAGAAGCTACGGCTGATAAACATGCCAAACCAGCCCACTGCACTAACGTTGATAGGCCCTACATAGTTCACAGCTGCACCATGAGCACCAGCCTGTAGAACAATTAAGAAACATTGCCTTGGCTTGCATACAACACAAAACATTATCAGATGAACACAACAGCAAATAAAAACCATCCCCAACATATAGTCATCTACACATACAGCAATAAACATATGTCATTACATGCTAGGTACTTTTCACATAAGAATACTTCACATTGTCACGCAGAGAGAGGTAGAACTCTGCCTTCAGGTTTACCTGCAACATCATAACTTCATCTAGTGCCCGCTCTAAGCTGCCTGGTTCTCCTGTCATTGCCTGACCTCTCTGGTCCTGTACCAGCCCTAGCAGTTGGTGTGGGCTGACCCTCAGAATCATTCCAGACCTGTGTCTACAACTGGGGTGGCACCAGTCCAAGTTGGCTGTCAGTCTATTCAGGTTCTGTGGGTCGCATCTACCCCCTATGGGTTTCTGTGGCAGTTTGAGGAATGAAAGGAGCTGACTCCAGGTTGAATTCTCCTGCCCTGTAATAATACATTGAGTTTCCTCTACCGGCTCTATCACTTTCAGTGCCCATATCTGGGTCACAAAGTCTTTGTTGGTCCCTTTTTCTCAGCCTTTTCTCAGGTGAGTGACTATCGGCTCTCTCCACCTGCTCATTGGAAAGTCCAACTAACTCTCCTATGGGCATTAGGTGGTTGTGATAAAGTCCTTATAGGGCCCCCTCTGTTCTCTGCTGCTCTTTTGTAAACTGGCAAGCTGTCCAGTCTCTTAATAACCTTGTGCGAGTTAGCTGGTCTGCCACCTAAGTCCCTGGACTATGAAAGCAGTCTTTTTCTTGTTTCCTTCAGATACATGAGTCTGATAGTGCCTGGTAGCTATTTAATAAATGTTGATTGATTGATAGATAGTATCCACTAGGCAAGTCCCAGACTGAGAATCATTGGCTGCCTAGCAGACAATCCAGGGTATCTTGTACCTGCGGCATGGTGTCCTGGTTCACATGAGTCTTGTTGAAAGTTCAGTAACCAACGCATATCCATATGTTTCCATTTTTCTTGGGTACTACAACTATGAGTGACTCATAAGGGCTTCTGGATTCTGCAGTGATGCCATTGACCAGCATTTCTTGGAGATGGTGTCTGGGAGCTTCTTTTCAAGACAAAGTATGTCAGCCTTCACCATATGCAGGGCCTTGCACCCTCCATTTGTAACTGGAAGTCACAAGGGCCTCTGGTCACAGAAAAGTGCAGACCTCCCAGCTTTCCTGGGGCCTGACCCAAATATTTTCACTTTTCTTATTAGCTGACCATGCCAGCCTGAGTTATTAGTGAAGGCAGGTAAAACCCCAGAAGCAGGAGCTCACATCCTAGCCGAGGTGCCCGGGCTAAGCACTCCATCAGCGGCCAGGGACAGTGTGAAGAAGCCTCAACTCATGAGCCATCTCCTATAGGAAGCCTTCCCAAATACCCTCAGTATTAGTGCTAGGTCTCTATTCAAATGATCCTATGTATGTTTCTCTAATTAAAAGTGGGATCCCCATAATAAGCTCCATGAGGGCAAGAACTTCTTCTTCATTTTCTCTTTTTATTCCTAGCCTATTAAGTGGGCACTTCATAAATGCTTATTGGAATCAATTACAGCTAATAAATTACTAGATGAGCAAACTAGTGAATTTTAAAAGGTCAAAGAGACAAGAGTGAGTGAATGATGGGTGGAGAAAGGAATGATGAGAAGATATTTACTTCCAAGGCCCTGTGGGATACCATTTGAAGTCAGCAAAGGGATTGGCTTGTTCTGGATGTGCTCAACCTGATTCATCCTCCTCAGGCTTCTAAAGAACCTACACAGGACAGGACGCCTTCACTCTGTTCTGCCACTGGGATTCTTTTTTTCTTTTGATGTGTAACAGATTTATTCAAATATATGCGTATGGCTAAGTCATATCATTTAAAAATTATTTAACAGATTTTAATCAACAAATTATTTGAAAGGAACATAAATACAAGTTTGGTATAGTCTTTGGAAAACACATTACTATTACCAGTTCTTCCCTGAAGGGATAGAACCGTGTGCTATCCTGATTCTTATCGGTAAACTTCCACACAGCTTTCAAGCCAGAGTATCAAATCAAATGTATGTCTGGGTACACACACACACACACACACACACACACATACACACATATACACATGTATATGTATATATGACATATGCACATACATGTACATATATTTATACATATGTATATGTATATTTAGGTGTGTGGGTATATATAGACATTAATACATATATGTGAATATATACACATGTGTATATATGTATATACATACACACATATGTATATACCCAACTTGCTTGGTCAGTCCCAATCAATTCCTCTGACAATCAAGTGAGAAAAAAGAAAAGGAAGGTTTTAAGGTTAGGAGTTCAAGCTGTTTGTGGGAGAAAAAAAGAAACAAGAAACCCAAGTGTAAGCTAACTATCCTTATTTCACAAGATAGCTGAGATCTGGGTGTCTGGGAAAGAGAAACAAGAGGAAACCAAGAGACATTTTACTCGGCATGGAAATTAATGGGGTGGGGAGACGCATGAAAAGCATCTTCAATGATGTCAGTTATCCTCCATGAGGCTGCCTTGGTTGTTCAACCACACCTTGTTCCAGGACACTCTGGAGTACCTGATTGCCTTAAAGTCCTCTGTGTGACTGAGGAAAATGACTGAGCCAATGGCATCTCCTATATTTTCTCCAGCATCAGGAGGAGGTGGGTAAGAGCAGGAATGACTCCAATGTCATTCTCCTCTGAATGTCTCTTTTCCTTCCATACTCAACTGCCATGGGATGGGACTAAGTGTACAATGGAGACATCACCATCAGTCTCACCTTCAACAACACTTAGCACTTATATGCACTTTAAGATTTGAAGGACTTTACAAATATTATCTCATTTGATCCTCACAACTCTGTGAGGGAGGTGCTGTTATTATCCCCACTTTATAGTTGAGGAAACTGATGCAAATAGAGGTTAAGCAGCTTACCCAGGGTCGTCCAGCCAGAACTCAGGTCTTCTCTACTCCAGGCTCAGCTCTCTGAGAACTCTGACATCACCTAGCTCCAAGATAAGGAAATTCCTTCTATCAATGCAAGCCTGCTTGTCCTCTGCAACGTATAAACTTCAGAGATTTCTCTCCACTGAGAGACTTTGACTTGCCCAGGTTCATGCAGCCCATAGCTTCTTAGTTCCAAGGGCAGCTCTTTCTATGTCACATTGCCTCTCCTAATATTTGCTGCCTTTAGGATGGTTTCTTTGACGGAATTATTTAATTTCATTCTTTATTTGAAATTGTATACTGGTACTATTGTATCAGTTTTTATACAATTATGTTCCAACCAGGAAGGAGGATGAACTATCCTCCAAAGCCTCTATGCTATCTCCGGCCTCTGTGTATTTGTGTTGTCTGTCTGCTGAGCCTGAGAGGCCCTCCTTCTTCATCTCACCCTTGTCCAAAGCCTTCCTTTCTCTCCAGGTTCAGCCCAGGTGCTGATCCCTGATACGCTGTGCTCTAAGTCTCTCCCACTGAAGCTTTTTTGGAGCTCTTTGTGTCTTACCCTCCCTCTCATCAGAATCTACCCCAGCATTCCAGTGGTTTGTGTACATGCTCCAACTTGTAACCTCCATCAGGACAGGGATCAGACCTATCTGTATGGTGTCACTGTAAGGGTCTCTCTTACCCCATACTCTCAGGCCTTTGTCCAGCAAAGGCCTGATCTCGCGGGCAATGAAGAGGCAGGAAGCAAAGATGGTTAACAGCTCCATTTAATAAAGTCAGTGACCAGATTTTTATAGCCTGTATTACGTACTACTAGGACTGCCTTGGTCCGCCTACTCTCCGCCTACTCTCCTCCCCTTTCCTTCCTGCGCTCTCCCCATGATTCACCTGTGCACAGGTAAATCCGGAAAAGAACCCAGCACCACGTTGCCAACAAGGGCGAGACCCTTCCTCCAGACTCCATCTTGTTCCTCCCATACCTCAGAGCCCTGAGGCTTCTCATTTGGCGTCTGGGCGCAGAGGTCCAACAATGGCAGGGGTTGGCTCTAACTCCTCCTGTTACAACTCCCCCTTTTTGTTTTGCCATGAAGTGTACAGGTCATGGAGAACCATGATGTCACGCTTCATGCCAAACAGGGATTGGTGCATAAGGGAAAGGAGGCAGCGAAAAAGACAAGGGAGGAGACAGAGACCCAGAACCAAGAACAGAAACCCTATGCCGAGAGGTATGAGCCATTGCTTCAGCCAATGCCATGGATCAGCTTGTTGGAAAAAGTCCAAAATGTACTGCGCAGTTTTATCAGGGAGGAAATCATCATGTGATGCGATGTTAATGTCCTCTGCCAGGCTTATTAGTTGTTGGAGTTCCAGGGTGATATTGTCCAAAACAGCACCCTGCAACTGCGCATGGATTGTGTCCCAGTTATGTTCGGTGGCATTATATTGTTTTGAGGTAAGGCAGAAAGTGTTAAAACGATAGTCACATTGTAGTTTGGCCTGTAATTCCAGATATTCCACCTCTGTGCCTAATACCTGCACTGCATTTTGTAAAGTTCTAATAGCTTAGCAAAAGTCTTCATCTATCTGAGCCTGATGCCTGAACCCAAGGGAAACACTACGCATGAGATCATGTAGCTCGGTGGCTTCCCGAACCTCATTCCGTGTGTTTGATACTGCCCTTCCTAAGGCCGTGGAACCAATAATGAGTTCCACCAGCAAGGTGATACCGAGCATCTGAGGGGGTTCCTTAGTCTGATTCCCCTTATATATAAAGGGTTGTCCAAACATGTGGGAAAGGTGGCCTTGTAGTACGGGGTGTGGGATAGATTCACCCCAACCTATCACCTTCAACCAAGGGGGGTTGTTAATGAAGGCCCAGTGGTGTCGATGGGCTGGTGACTGGGTCCCCTCACTGAGACCCATCAGGGAGACTAGAAGGAGCAGGTGCAGGAGCATGTTACTTCAGGTGAACACTAATCAGCCCCTGAAGTAGCCTCTGCTGCTTCCGTGCTTGTCTGTTCAGCCGTCCCTGCGACTTTCGCCCCCTCGTGGCTTGCTGTTGTCTCAAGCAGACAGATCCTTCGGGTGGGAGCCCACACCTCGTCACCTTCACCTGTGGAGACACAAACACAGCCTCGGCCCCAGACAGTTATGGTTCCTGGCCCCATCCACTGTCCATCCGCGTCCTTCCACATGGCAGATGCTCCAACACCTCCAAGTGAGGGTTGAGCCCCAGAATGCGGCATGGACTGTGGCCTCTGTGATGGGCCTAGGACATATTTCATAGCTGGGGACATGTTATGATCATAAATTTTTAAGTAATTCAATGTGTATAGAGCCAGATTCAAGCTAGTCTGTGGACCAGACCTGGCTCCCCCTTTTTGTTTTTGTAGGAAAGCTTTCAGGGAGCAGTGAGTCCGTTCCATGATAGCCTGTCCGGTGGGATTGTGAGGGATCCCGATGATGTGAGTAATAGACCATTCCAGGCAAAACACCTGAAAGACCTTTGCAGTATAAGCGGGACCATTATCAGTTTTGAGAATTTTTGGGATGCCATGATTAGCAAAACAAGAAAGGAGGTGTGCAGTCACGTCCTTCACCGCCTCACCTGTTCTAGCAGCAGCCGTGGTGAAGCCGGAAAATGTGTCCACACGTACGTGAATATATTGAGAACGTCTAAAAGGGGAATAATGGGTGACATCCATCTGCCAAATGTCATTGGGCCCGTCCCCTATAGGGTTCCGGACAGTGACAGCAGGAGGAGGAAGAAAAGGAGCACAGCTGGTGCAAGATTTTACAATTTTCCGTGCCTCGGTTTTGCTGAGACCATACAGGTGCCAGAGAGAGCATGCAGAAAGGTGAAATTGGGAATGAGCCAATTGGGCAGGTGGGGTTAGGGCCATTCCCCGAAGAACAGCATCAGCAATAGCATTGCTGCGCACAAGGGGGCCAGGCAATCCAGAATGGGAACGGATATACATGACATGAAAGGAAGAAGAGTGCTCACGCACCAAGCGCTGCATCTCCAAAGTGAGCTGGGTGATAGAATCACTGTGGTGAGGGACATAAGCTGTTTCCAAATGCGGTATAAGGCCTGCAACGTAATGACTATCAGTAATAATGTTAATAGGAATGTCTAAAAGCATGGCCTGTAGGACTGCAAACATTCATTTTGTTGAGTAGAAGTAAATGGAGTCTTAAAAACTTGGATACTGTTCCTAGAAGGTATGTATAGGGAGGCCTGATGCAATTTCGTGGCATCAGTAAATACATTGATTCCATTAACAGGTGTGGAAGAAAATTTGTTCCCCCTTGCCCAAGGCCAACTTGTGAATTGGTGGGCCAGAGGAAGAGGTGTACCATGGTGAAAAGTGTGCCCAATTACAAGCTGCCAATCAGGGTCCTCTTGGAAACATTTTTGTAACTGTTGATTAGTATACACAGTGTAGATGACCTGAGAGTCTCTGCCACTGAGTGCTTGTGCTCTAACTATGCCCTTCCAGGCAACTTGGGCAACAAGGTTGGCATAGGGAGAGCACTTTCTATTCTTGATCTGAGCTAAGTGTACCCATTCAATAAT
>JAQQSZ010014302.1:0-11550 GCA_028646595.1 Phalanger gymnotis
GCTCTTTTTGTGGTAGCTAAGAATTGGAAATCAAAGGGATGCCCATTAACTGGGGAATGGCTGAACAAGCTGTGGTATATGAAGGTAATGGAATACTATTCTTCTATAAGAAATAGGGATGATAGAGACTTCATAACAATCTGGAAAAACCTACATGACATAATGCTGAGTGAGCAGATCTGAGCCAGGAGAATATTGTACACAACTACAGATATATGGATTCTGTGAGGACTAACCCTGACAGACTGCTCTTCTCAGCAACACAATGTGCAAAGACAACTGCAAAGGACTCACGATGGAGAATGCTATCTACATCCAGAGAAAGAACTATGAAGTATGAATGCAGATTGAGGCACACTTCATGCTCACCTCCCCCCTCCCTTTTTTTCCTCTCTTTTGTTTTTGTTTTTGGGTTGTTTTCTTTTTGGTTCTGTTTCTTCTTTCTCATGATTCATTCTATTGGTCATAATTCTTCTCCACAACTTCAGTAGTGTGTAAATTAATTCAATGCGAAGTTATATGTGGAAGTTACATGGGATTCCATGACGTCTTGGGGAGGGAGGCAGAGAGGGAGGGAAGAAAATCTGGAACTCAAAATTATGTAGAACCTTGTGTTGTAAACTAAATATATATATAAAAAAAGAATAGAAGTCAAAGGATATGGAAAAAGTGGTTTTCAGATGAAGAAATCAAGGCTACCTACAGTCATATGAAATACTGCTATAAATCACTATTGATTAGAGAAATACAAATTAAAACAACTCTGAGGTCCCACCTCAATCCTCTCAAATCGGCTAATATGACAGAAACGGAAAATGATAAATGGTGGAGAAGACGTGGGAAAATTGGGACACATACATTGTTCATGGAGCTGGGAACTGATCCAACCATTCTGGAGAACAATTTGGAACTATACCCAAAGGGCAATCAAACTGTACATACCCTTTGTCCAGCAATACACTATGATGTATTATATGATGTCTATATACCAAAAAGGTCATAAAAACATGAAAAGGATCTATATGGGCAAATATATTTATGGCAACTCTTTTTGTGGTGGCCAAGAACTGGAAATTTAGGGAATGTTCATTAATTGGGGAATGGCTGAACAAGTTGTGCTATATGAATGTAATGGATTAGAATTGTATTATAAGAAATGATGAGCAAGTGGATTTCAGAAAAACCTGGAAAGACTTACATGAACTGATGCTGAATGAAGTGAGCAAAACCAAGAGAACATTATATGCAGTTATAGCAACATTGTGCAATGATCAACTATGTAGACTTAGCTCTTCTCAGCAATACGACTATCCAGGATAATTACAGAAGATTCATGATGGAAAATGATATCCACATCCAGAGAAAGAGCTATGAAAGCTGAACGTAGACTGAAGCATGCTATTTTCATTTTTTGTGGCTTTTCCTTTTGTTCTGTTTCTTCTTTCACAATGTGACTAATGTGGAAATATGTCGAACATGATTTTACATATGTAACTTATATTTGATTCCTTGCCATCTTGAGGAGGGTGTTATGAGAAAAAAAATTACCTCAAAGTCTTATAAAATGAATGTTCAAAACTATCTTTACATGTAATTGAAAAAAAAATACTAATTACAAAAAAAGTAGTGCTGTTAGGAAATATCTCTTGAATAAGGGTTTAAATCCATGTTTGTGACTAAATATAAATAAGTATTAAAATATTAGTGTAAAGGTATTTTAAATAATTTTCCTTTCATGGTAACAATTCTTTCTAACAGCCATCTGAATATTTCTGAATTATTTATTTGATCAATTTTGTAATTTTTTAGAAGTTACTGTAGATTATTTAGTAGAAGTTGAGCTCTTTCAAGGCAGGGGATTTTTGTTGTTATTTTTATTATAATATCTGTAGCACCCAGTTTGGTACGTGGTATTTAGTTTATATTTAGGATATTTAGTTTAGAAATGTTTGTTGAAATAAATGTAGTTCCATTGTGAGCTCCCTTTCAAATTATATAAAGGAGAAATGTCTGTCTCCCTTTAACTAATTCAGAAGCAGAAGAATAGGAAATACGTTTTTTGGTAGAGAAAAGAAAACATGCATAGCTTCTGAAAACATAATGCTTTTTCCACACGTGATGTGGTGTTTGTCCTGCATAACCAAACAGGACCAATGGTATCACGATGTTAACGCCAAGCTACAGCGTGTTCAACTGTGGCTAATCATTTCAATATGGGCTCAGAACGCTCTACCACAAGTGGGGAACCAATGGTCCATTTGAACATTTGGAGTGGAGATAACTCTAAATTTGTACATCTTGTGTTTCCTTTGTGCTACTGTGATTCTGCTTTGCTCATAAAGTATAGTGGCTTCTTTAATGCGGGCACACCATGCTGGGTGGTCCTGAGTCAATGTCTCCCATGTCTCACAATCAATACTAAAGTTCCTCAGAGAGACCTTGAGAGTGTCCTTGTACTGCTTCTGACCTCTGTCTGAGCACTTGCCCTTTTTAGTTCTCTGTATATAGCTTATTTGTAAAAACTTTTTTGTCCTCACAAACTAACTACACCTTTGTAATAGTACTTGCATATTTTGGGGAAAAATGTTCCTTTTTTCTGCAAATATGGAAATAAAACAAACATTTATATTTTCTTGAAAAATCACAGAAATCTTTTATAATTATATACTTGTCCCTGGTGTATTTGCTATTCAAATTACAAAGAAGTCCTTTTAAAATACTGATTTGGGATGAGAGGACACTTTTCTTTAGAGCCAACTGTGATACAACAATATTTTTACTTCCAGAGGAATAATTTGATCCAGTGTATATGTGAATACATGTAATTATATGTAATATTATAATAGAAGTTACTACCTTAAAATAAAACAAGGATGCATAATAGAGAACTTACATGACTTAAATGCTATTGCCTATTACTAATGTTATATGAAACTCAAGATGTCATTGTGTAGCAGATTGTATTTTATTAATTTTATTTCAGACCTTTCTGTTAAATTTGATGATATGATAATTAACTTCTGATGCATCATTTGTTTCTGTCTTGGGAACAAGTGCAAAGAGTGAATTCTTAATCTTTGTACCATGGGAACTCTTACAGCAAATGATTTAAATTTATTCTTTACACTCCTAAAAGTATATCAGTATCAGCATGAACATATAACTCCCAAAGCATTTATTATTTACATGTTTGCTAATTAAAGTCTTGATAATTCAGCATGGTAAGATGTCATGGACCATGGCATAAAATGATTGGACATAGAAACAAATGGAACTGCAAGAAAGCTATTATTTGATCACACCTATCCTAACTTAAAATATTTAGTGAAATCTAAAGTCTATTGGTATGTCTTTATTGAATTCAGCATTTAATGATGATAGCAACACATTTCATTCTTGGTGTTTTTTATGTATATCCCAATTTTTTATGAAATAACTTTATATACAGGCTTGGGATACTGAACAATTAAAAATGTTCAAATATTTTGAAGTAATGAATATAAAGACATTGACATGAATAGGTAAGAAATATGAATGGAGCAAAATCAGAGACATGACTAGGAGAAATCATGAGAAAATATATTAAATAAGGGCCTGATAAAGGGAACGTAATTAGAGAAGTGTCATATAAAACAATGAAAAGACCCAACCTGCCAATTTTCATGTTACTATAAACTACATGGCAGGCATGTGAATATGTCCTAGAAGAAAAACAAATTCCTATACATCTTTTAAAGACCAAGACTCAACCATTTTCACCATTCTTCACCTGAATAATAATAAACTGGCATAAGATACGATCTAAATTCTTTAACTTTATATTTTAGATAATTCGACAATTTCCATACAATTTCAAATCATTCACATTTTTTACCCTAAGATTAAGTTCTTTCATTATCTTAATCTTTCTTTTAGTTTCCTTTTTGTTTTCTAAATTATTTTTCCACATCCTTTATCATCTTGCCATCACTTGTGATGACTGTATTTCTTTGAATGGCCTAAAAAAACCATTTTTGTACAATTCTTTAAAGTTTATGGAGTTCTTTCCTAACAACCCTTGAAGCCAAGTTTTACAAATGTTATCACCTCCATAGTGCAGAAGAGGAAAATAAAAATAAGGGAGATAAAATTGATTCACCCTGGGGTAAATAGCTAGTAAATGTCATTATCAAAATTTAAAACCATGTCTTCTCCAGGGGCAGTATATATCTCAGTCTTGAAATAATTTCATGAGAGACAAATTTAAAGGCATGGTTAGATTCTAAATGACCTCAAAAATAAGGAACACTAAATGCCAATTCCTCTTATCCCTTATGCTCAAGAAATTTTTTTTTAATTTACTTTTTATATTTAGTTTACAAAACTCAGTTTCATAGGTTTTTGAGTAAAAAAATCTTATTTATGATTTTTATATTGCTTAGTCTAAACATCAGAAGTATCCATTTTACTAGGCTTTTAAGAAAATCCACCAGCATGACATTTGACCAGGTTGTGGAGTGGAAAGAAATGGTATGGTGGTATGTTGCATGTACTGGAGGCTACAAGAAATAAAAAGAGGGACTTCTTCCTAGTGCTCCTTCACTTGTCTCACATTTATTTTCACTTTATCTCTTTGAGTGAGTTTTAACACCTAACTCCTTTGTTGGGATCATTTGATTTTCTACAAACAAATATCTTATTTGACCTTTCTATGCTTTGTGAAAATGCACCCTCTCCTACTTTTAAAAGATTTTTATTTAAAAAAAAAGTTTTCATAGAATGACAGGAACCACTTATCCTGGATCCTCTCATCTATATTGTTAATTTCCTAGACGAGGAAATGAATAACCATAAAGGATCAATGACTTGTCTGAGATCACATGACTAAATAGAGATGGCATCTTAATTCATCTATTTCCTCTTCCAACACACAAGTGCACACACAACCTCCAGAAAGGAACTTTCATCAAAAAAGGTCATATAAAACATATTGCACAGAATAATCCAGAAAAATGGTCTCCATCTGGATCACTAAAGAGTTGATTTAAATATGATACATGCACATGTAACTTTAATAGTGAATTTCTCCAGTAGACCATATGAACATGTTCAATAGTCACACAGATATGTATTTCATTCAGGAGTGCAATGAGGTTTTATACATCTTGTCTGTCCTTTGTAGCAATTCAGTTTTTATTCCAATAGATCACCTTGCTGTCTGTAAATAAATAACTATTGACTTAGAATTCTTTTTTTACTCTTCATCAGTCACCTTGAGGGCTGGATTTTCTTCAGCTGATAGAAAATAGAATTAATTATCTCTGCAAACCAAAGTGTCATAGCTAGAAATGTTTGCTCTTGAAAATGGAGTCGATTCATAAGCAGCCCTTTACTGGATAAATCTATGACATATCACTTTTTGTATAAACAAACAATTGAGTTATCTGGCCAGTATGTCAGAATATTTACAAGCTATTTTACTACTTGTTTCTTTTACATGCTTCTTGTAATCACATCAAAGTTATTAATATACTGACTGTCCTTGTCTGGAAAGCTCTTTGGCATATTCAAGAATGTATCAGATACTTGAAGGCTGACAGGAAATTCAATTCAACAGACACTCATTAAATATATATATTCTGTTCAAGGCACTGTGACGGAAGCTATGAATATAGAGAGACATCCTTGAGTGCCTTCCATCTCCCCAAAGAAACATCTTTTCCCTCAAAGGGCCTTCATTCTATAGGAGTTTAAGTCCTAAAATTACAAGGGCTCTACGGAAAGTTTGCCCATTCAATGATTACATTACATTGCATTCTAGTGGTATTTACTATTGTTCGGTTGTTTTAATCATGTCTGACTCTTCATGACCCTATTTGTGATTTTCTTGGCAAAGATACTGGTGTAATTTGCCATTTCTTTCTCCCGCTCACTTTACAGATGAGGAAACTGAGGCAAACAGGATTAAGTGACTTTCCCAGAGTCACAAAGCTCAGAAGTGTCAGAGGCTGGATTTTAAATTCAAATCTTCCCGACTTTAGGCTTTGCACTGTATCCACTGTACCACCTATCTGCCCTCTAGTAGTACTACTGGTAGTAATAGTATTTTGAGTTTTACAAAGTAATTTTTATTCATTACACATAAGATGGCACTACATCGAAATTTTACTGGAGCTTGAAATATTTTTCCACCTTTTTTACTCTTTAATTTATTAATTTATTCAATTTTACTGAAATTCTAAAAAATGTATTGAACATATTTTGGGGACAGTAAGTGCATCATAGAAGAATAATCAGTGAAAAAACAGCAACAACACTATGTTTCCCTCCTGTATTTTTTTTCCTCTACTTTGATTGGTTTGATGAAACAGTAGATATTTTCCGATAATCCTCCAAAATTATTCCTGCCTCAAGCATATTTTTTTGGAAAGTTAATCAAAGCCATTTCATGAAGTGATTACATGATATGAAGAAATTGTATGTGTTTTAGTGTAGAGTCATGCAGTTTGATGTCATCAATGAGCATCAAGTGATTACTTAAATATTTGGGTTTGCCTTCCTTTTTAACTTGGAAGCCAGCTTTGGTTCTATTTAGGAGAGTTGAATTGACTTCCTAATAAACCTCAACAGTCTAACTTTTAAATGGATGGACAATAAAATTCATGATGTACTAAAAGACCTTTAGGTCTGTTTCCAAGTTGATTCCATGTTTCCTTGATTTACTTAATGATGCTTTTAGTCACTCCCAAGCATTTGCCTCAACAGACAGGTAGGTGAAACAGTGGCCTGGGTGCTGAACCTAGAGTCAGGGAAACCTGAGGTCAAATCCAGCTTCAGACAATTAAAACATATGTAACTTTGACAAGATCACTTAATGTATCTAAGGCCTCTGTTTCCTCATGTATAACATGGAGATGATAAAAGTACCTACCTCCTAAGGTTTCTATGAGGTTTAAATGAAATTAAAATTTTTAATGAGCTTTGAAAACCTTAAAGTGTTATAAAATATTATCTTGTGTTGTTTGTTGTTTCTATTATTAATGATATCATTAATGAAATTTGATCCTGTATTGATTCATATATTATTATTAGCTAGCATTTCTACAACACTTTAAAGTTTGTAAAAGACATTAAAATACTTGCTTATTTGATCCTCAAAAGAGTTAGGTGTCATTTTTCTCTCCTATTTAAGAATAGAGGAAACTGTAACTAGGAAAGATTAAGTGATATGCTCAGGGTCACATATCTAGTAAATATCTGAGGCTATATTTGAACTAAGGCATTACTGAATACAGGTTTAGCACTTTATCCACTAGCCTACCAAACTACCTTATGTGTCCATCTCTGTATATACACACTTAGCTATGTACATAAATCTATGTGTACATACATTAATATATCGACATGTATACATATTTAGGATTTCAATTCTATCTAACAAAATGGTGATGTATTTTCCATTCTTTAACTATATCTTAAGGTTGGATTTTCCCCTTAGTATTGATTTACTGTGTAATTTTAGATGGTTTTAAAAGCAATCTCCAATGTCTAGTCATAGCAGTGATCAATAATGTTTCCATATGTTCATAGAATAAGTCCTATAAAGATTCAAACATGCATAGAACAATTGCCAACAACATTTTGTTATAAGAAGCTAGACTTTCCATAGCAATGATATTTTTGAAGTTCATGATTCTCTTTTCTAGTAATTATATGCATGCGTATACACATTGTACATACATATGTGTACATAATAGAATATATGCATGCATATACATATATATGTGTGTGCACATATGCACATATATACATGCATTTATATATATTCACATACATAATTATTTGTAACAAAAGTTTTTTTTTTAATTGTGCCATAGATGAAGGGGTTTACTAGGGTATTTATGCTTCTTGTTTTCTGCACTGAATTGTCTTATTTATTGAAAATTCATTACTCAAAGTTGGGGGGAAAGAGAAATGTAGTTACTTCTCTTAGAAAATGGGAATTACAACATGAGTTGAGTAAATCATGAAAGAAGACCAAACTATACATTAATTAGTACCCAAGTTGTGTGTTATAAAATGAGTACATTCACTTGATTCTTAATTTAGGATGATAGTTGCCTTATTTAGCAATGCAGCAAAAAAAAATCATTTAATTTTTCAATGTTCCATGTAGAATAAAGCAAAAAGGCCCTATTAGAATTTTTCCTCCAATAAGAACAGTGTAGCAGATCTGTTGGGTTGTTATTGGGTTTATATAGCATTACAGACATATAGACATTGAGTACTTAATAAATGACTATTTTGAATTAAAATTTCTTATCAACATTGATCACAAGAAGAGGGATGATACATTCATTATTTGTATATGCTAAAATAAAAGGAATTGATTAACAATTCTAATTGACGGGATTTATTTTCTTGCTGGAATTACACTGAATTGAAGTTCATATATATTGAATTATGCGTGCTTGAATTATATTTTCATATAATGGTGTACATCATTATTTAGTATTTTGAGTATTACACTTGTAATATATTTAAGTTATCTTATTCATCTTTCTGGTGCTAGAATCATGGTTCTCAAACTTTCCCACGCATATACAGGCCAGAGGCAATAGGGTTAGGGTTAGTGTTGAGAGGGTTAGGGTGGAATCCTTGCAATAAAATCTGTTTGAATGCTTTTTCTAAATGCTTACTAATTATGACACCAAATACAGCCAAACTGAATTTTGAAAATTTCATTCTTTTCAATTTAATTTTAATTTAAACCCAACAGTATTATAAATGACATGAATTACAAGATAGTGGAGTGGATAGAACTCAGTTGAGTTCTTCCAGAATTCCCCTCAAAACAACTTTAAAATAATACCTCAAATTAAATTCTGGAATACCAGAGCCAACAAAAAGTCAGCATGAGACATTCTTACAGCCCAGGGCTTAGGAAGTTGGAGAGAGCAATCTGTGACACAGGGGTGGAAACTGGTATGTAGGCCAAATGGACGAAAAACTAGTGTTAGGACTAGGTGATGGTAGCAGAAATTCCCAAGCCATAAACAGCAAGAGGACAAGGAAAATGGTCAGAAAGAGATTACAGGGGACTCCTTAGTATTGGATATAGGATCAGAGACTCTCTGGTAACTCCATTGCCTATACCCAACTTAGGGTCATAGTTGAAGGTCAGGGAGGAATACTTTCAGTCAAGGGGAAGTGGAACATTGTAACTTCCACTACCAAGGCACCAGGCACCTTGAGGAGCAGAAATGTGATACCAGGGGATTCAGAGAAACCTTTCTGGATAAGGAACAAAGCACAGACATATGTTTAATTGTTAATAGAAATCTATCTTTCACAATAGGTAAGTGGAAGGAGAGGAGGATAAGAGAAATGGGAGAGCATAAAAAAGAAGGCAGTTATCATAAGCTAGAGACTTTAGAGGAGGGACAGGATAAAAAAAAAAGAGGATGAACAAAAAAATACTATTGAGGGAAATGCAAAGTTGCTAATAGTAACTGTGAATGTGAATAGGACAAACTCACCCACAAAACAGAAGTGGATAGCAGATTGGATTAGAAACCAGAATCCAATATGCTGTTTACAAGGAATATACTTGAAACAGAGAGAAGCACAGAGTTTAAATATAAAGGGCTGGAATATAATCTATTATGCTTCAGATGCAGTAAGAAAGACAGGAGAAGCAATTGTGATGTCACACAAAGGAAAATCAAAAATAGAGTTAATTAAAAGGGACAAGGAGGGAAACAACATCTTGCTTAAAGGAACTATAGAAAATGAGGTAATACCAATACTAAACATATGTACCAAATTCTTAAAGGAAAATTTAAATGGATAGGAGCAAATAGATAATAATACTATTCTAATGAGGGACCTCAACTTTCCACTCTCAGAACTAGAGTATTATATATGTAAAATAAATAAGAAAGAAGTGAAGAAGACATTTAAGAGGATCTTAGAAAGGTTATATATCATAGACCCATGGAACAAAATGAACGGGAATAAAAAAAAAAAAGTATATCTTTTTCTCGGCCGTATGTGGTACCTTCCCAAAAATTGACTATGTATTAAGGCATACAAACCTGGCAACCAAATGCTAAAAAATAGAAATATTAAATATATTCCTTTCAGTCAATGCAATAAAAATTGTGCTTAATAAAAGCCTTTGAAGGATAGATTAAAAATTAATTGGAAACTAAATAATCTAGTCCTAGAGAATGAGTGGGTACAAAACCAAAAAGAGAAACAATAATTGCATTAAAGAGAATGACAACAATGAGCAAGCTTCCAAAATTTGTAGGATGCAGCCAAAGCAGTACTTAGGGGAAAATGATATCTCTAAATGTGTGCATCAAGGAAATACAGAAAGAGCAGATCAATAAATTAGACATAAAACTTCAAAAAAAAAACCCAAACAAAAAACCCACTGGAAATAGAACAAATTAAAAATTGCCAATTAAACACCAAAATGAAAATCTTGAAAACTAAAGGAGAGATTTATCTTATTGAAAGCACACAACAAGAACAAATTAATACATAAAACTAAAAAATGTCTTTATTCAGAAATAGATAAATCATTGGTAAATTTGATTTTATAGAAGAAAAAAATATCAGTATCAAAAATGAAAAGGGTAAATGTTCCACCAATGAAGATTAAGTTAAAACAATTATAAGGAGTTATTTTGCTCAATTACATGTAGTAAAACTGACAAAGTAAAATAGATGAATATTTAACAAGAAAGAATTTCCTCAGATAACAGAACAGGAAATAGAATGCTTAAATAACTCAATTTTGGAAAAAGAAAGTGATCAAACCTTCAGTAACCATCCTAAGATAATATCCACAGAACCAGATGGATTTACAAATAAATTATACCAAACAATTAAGAAACAATTGATCCCAATACCATATAAACTACTTTAAAAAATACACAAATTCCTTGTATGATGCAAGTATGGCATTAATACCTAATGAGGGAGAGCCTAGGCAGAGAGACCTATTTCCTTAATGAATATGGATGCAAAAATTTTAAATACAATACTAGCAAGGAGATTATAACAATATATAACAAAGAGCACATGGTATGTAGGATCTATATCCAGAACGAAGGGTTAATTCAATGTTAGGAAAACTATCAGCATAATTTATGACAGAAATAAGAAATACAACAAAAATCACATGATTTTATCAATAGATACAGAAAAAGCCTTTGATGAAAACACAATATCAATTCTTAGTAAAAACTATAAAAAGTACAGGAGTCAATGAATGCTTTCTTAAAATGACAAGTTGAATCTAAATAAAATGAATAACAAGCATTATCTGTAATGTGGATAAACCTGAAGCCTTCCCAATAAGATTAGGAGTCAATAAAGGACTTCCATTATCACCACTATTACCTTTTTTTTTTAATTTTAATTTATTTTTAACATGTTTGGTTTTCAGCATTGATTTTCACAGGTGTTTGAATTACACATTTTCTCCCCATTTCCTCTCCCCGCCCACTCCAAGATGGCGTACACTCTGGTTGTCCTGTTCCCCAGTCTGCCCTCCCC
>JAQQSZ010014303.1:0-11550 GCA_028646595.1 Phalanger gymnotis
CCAGCTGCCATCTTGGCTCCGCCCCCCCCATACTTCTTACTCTCTACAAATAAGGAATTTCCAAAACTGTTTCTATTTCAATTTTTTTGCCTAGACCAAGCCTAGACAGAATAGTATGTATATCTGTCTCTTCCATAATGAAGAGGCCTCCTCTGCTCAAAAAGCTTCAAGGGCACCCTGCTGCTGAGAGGTTCATAGATTTAGAACTGGACGGCCCCTCAGAGGTTAAGTCTATCCCCCTCATTGGCCAGAAGAGGAAACTGTATCCCAAGTTAACATCCAAATGCCTTCGCCTGATACTTAAGGTCTTCCACAATCTGATTCTAAAATTCCTTTCCAGACTTATCCAACACTACTCCTATTCACACTTTCTATGCTCTAGCCTAACTGTTGCTAGCTATTTATTAGTCAGTATCACCTATCATTCTCCTGTCTCTGTGCATTGGCGTAGATTGCCCTCCCCCATGCCTAAAATCCATTCCGGCTTCTTTTCTGCCTGTGGAAATCCTTTCCTAACTTCAAGGCCCAGCTCAGATATCAGATTTTAATGAAGCTTTCCTCAATTTTCACAAGGTAAAAGTGATTTCTCCTTCACATCTTCTACAATTGACCTCTCCACTGATCTGGTCACTTTTTGCCTTGTACCATTTTTACTTGCACGTCTCTTGTTCGCCTTTAGGCTATTACTCTCTGACTCTAACTTCATTCTATTTTTCTGCACTATATGATTGCATAGTTCATCTTTTTTAGTGCCTAATACAAGGATTCACTCTTAGCAAGTGCTTAAAAATACTTGCCGAATTCATTTGAATCAGAGAAATTTCCAAGGCTAACTGGTGAGACATAGTTATATTTCCCATGTTTGGAAGCAAATATGTCATCTATTTGACCTAAATTTGAAATAATAGAAAGAAGATACTTCTTGAGTTAGTAACTTCAACATTTATCAAACACTTCAAATGAGTAAATGTTGCATAAGTAAGTCTGCTCTTGTGAACAGGAAGGTTAAAAAGTCTTAATAGAGGAGGGACTACTGGAGCTGAGTATTTGTCTTGAGGGACAGAGAGGTAAAATGGAATGATAGAAAGGCCTCAAAGCCAGGAATACCATTTGGGTTCAAGTCCTGACTCTGACGCATAATATCTGTGTGATCCTGGGCAAGTCACCCTCTCAGTGACTCCTAGAGGGCCTATCCTTCAAAATTTTAAATTGTAAAGAAAATGTCAATCTGCATTGATAGAGTATAGGGAACTCCTCTGGGAGTTCCCTGCACTACTTAAATCACAAGTCCAGTCCCTACCTCTAAAAAGATGAGCCAGATTTCAATTGCTGAAAATTGGGGAAGGTTAACCCCAGAATGGGGGTGGTGAGTAAATAGCACACGTTGAATCAATGTATTCCATTCTGAGTGCCATATTTTTTAAAGTGCATCAATAACTTAGGGAGCTTCTAGAGGAGGAGGACCAGAATGTCAAGACATTTGGGGGTCATCTTTTACAAGAATTCATTGAAGAATTTGGTTCATTAGCCAGACGAAGAGTTTATTTCGTTTGGGGTGGGGAGAGGGAGCTTATGATGTGGTGATGGTGGTAATGGTATGACTATGAAAATTGTCTTCAAATATTTGAAGAGCTTTCGTGGGAAAGAGGGATTATCAGATCTGTTTCATTTAGTCTATGAGAGCAGAACTAGATACAGATCATCATCATCAACAAAAACAACAACACCACACATTAATTAAGCACCTACTATGTGTCAGGCACTGAACTAAGCAGTGGGGATACAAAGAAGGGCAAAAATATGGTCTTTGTCTTCAAGGAGCTCACATTTTAGTGGGGGATAGAAAATGCAGGCAACATACAGATATCGATACATTGATGTATGTTACAAAATAAGGACATTGGAGAGTTACACAGTGTGCCATAACACCTGAAGGATGAAGTTGTTAACCAACAGAAGGCCATGGAAGGCTTTGTGGAGGAGCTTTCAAGAATCTAGCTTGGGATGAGGTCTACAAAGAAGATGAGTATGAAAGGATCATGAGACTTTAAGGAGAGCACAGAGCATACCAATTTCAAGTAAGGTACATTCTTATTAATTTTTTTCATCTTTTTGTTTTTAATGATATTGCTAGAATTTTTTTTGTTGGGTTTTTGCACACTCACTGGCTTGAAGAAAATAAGCAAATCCATACACTTTTCCTCTGAAACTATCTCATGGATGTTGGTCCTTTCAAAATCTAATAACCTTACTTCATGCTTCTGCCTTCTTTTCTAGTATTTCCTTAAGACAATCATTCGCAAAATGCCTGAGTGACTGGTAACTATTGTAATAGAGAGTCAAAAGAAACACTGTGGGTTTTGATTTCATTTTCCATGAAGCATCTTGAGTGATTTACATGCAACTGGAGGTCATGTGGCATTCTGGGATCTGACCTACTCTGTCTTCAAGGGAGATTGATTTCTGTCTTGTAAAGAATAGGAAAAAAGCTGTAGCTGGGTACCTGCTTCTGCCCTCATGTATCTCCAAGAGTGCTAGAGAGCTAGAATTATATTGATCTACCACACCTCAAATATTAGTAGTGTACAATATTTAGGTCTTAGAATAACAGTCATTTCCCCTGATTGCTCTCAAGGAGTGGTTAACATTTAGTTTACTATTGCCCTTATTAGCTCCTTCCCACCAAATACCTGTTATTTGTGATGATCATCAAAAACTGCTAATGAACTTTTAAAAAATCAAAGTAATTAATAAAGAAAAACTGGGTAAATAATACAGAATAAGGTAGAAAATAGAATGTAGCAGAATAAGATTTTCCACTTGGAACAGGATAATAGCTTAGCTCAACTAAGGAGAAGTCTCACCAGGCCCAAGGGTCTGCTCTAAGATGGCAAGTGCTGGAAGTTAGGGACATTGCCTTCATGTCCACCCTTTCAAAGTTTTGCCTTTCTCAACCACCTCTCTCAAAGTTCTCCTACTATCTGAAGCCCCATCACCCTCATGTGTGACATATGCAGCATTTTGAGCTCAGAGGTCTCACAACCAACCAGAAATCACATTCCCTTATACAAAGTTCAACATGTACACAGGTCTTTCCTTCAGTGCACTGACCATTCTAAGTGAATAGGAGTGTTACCCTTAGAGCTGTCAATTAAGGAAACTATCTAATAATGCATATTGTCACCTTTTCTATAATTTATAATATTAGAGATTCCCTAGAACACTGAGAGGTTACATGAGTTGCCCAGGGTCACACAGCCAGGACTTTAGCCCAGTTCCTCCTAGTTTCAAGTTTGCTCTCCCATTACATCATACTCTATATTTTATTGTTTCAATGACAGCATTTTTAATTGCCGTACAAATATAGCCTCCTATTTGAGTATCCTTAAATTAATTTTTTAAATCAGTATTTCAAACCTTAATTAATTGTATTTTAAGGGAAAGAGGCAAATGAAAGAGAGGGGAGGGGAAAGAAGAGGGAAAATAGGGGTTTCAAATACTTTATGGAAATATTTTTTTAAAAAAATGAACCTTCACAGAATAGTTCTTGGTCAAGACTAAAATTAGGAGGGTTTAAATTGAATTGGTGTAAAATTTAGGGGTGGTGCAAAATTTAGGGGGCCCCAAATTTGGAGGGTCCTAGCAGTACTTGAAGTCTTCCAGCATTAATAAAAGCATCAATGCTTAGCACTTAGTTAGAAAAAAATAATTACTTAGAACAGGATGCTACTAAGTGATTGGCTGGGGCAAGTTTTTCCCCCTGATTTGCCTTCTTGATCTCAATTAATGCTACTTGTAGTTTATGGTGTTTGGACTAGGTACAAAATTTCCTAGTTTATAGCAGTCCTGTTCCTTTTCTCTCATCTACAATTCTTTATAATGCATTTAATTCAAATGTATCACTGTGTGCCTCCTATTTTCAGACTATTGTCCTAGGTACTGGAGGAAAACAGGTTTGAATAAGACATTTTTCTTGCTTTCATCAATTCTTATTGTTACATATCCACCATTTCAGGTTTCTCTGATCCTTCCAGGTGGTAATGACCTTTTCAGACTCCACATAGTCCTTTGTTTTATACCACTCTACAGCAGTCATCTGTTTCGAGCGCACACTCAAGTATTTGGCCCAAGCTTTGGGAGAATCAGGCCATGGGCCTCAATTCATGTCCATTGGCCAAGGTCCTACTGATGTGAAAAATGTTTAGAGTACTCAATGGGATCAGTGCTAGGGCATTACTGAAACAATTGATGGAACCCTGTTTTCCCACAAACCAAGACTCGCCTCACTAGCTTTTTTTTTCATTAGTCATGCTCTCTCACATCCTAGCTGTTCACATGGTACAGTGTCACACCAAATAGAAAATAGCTTCATAAAGTAGTATGGGGATGCAAGTTTGGCAAAGCCCCACAATTAGTAGCTAATGATTAAATCCATTTGGTCCTCATTGTACAGTAATAACATTATTTATATGGAATTCTTAGGGGGCAGTTAATGTGGCTTCATTGTACAGTTCAAGTGGAATTTCTCATCCATTATCACTACATAATCTCCATTTCTTGTAAATCTCTTAGCAAAGGCTTCTTATAAAAGAAGTTAAAAAGAATAAATCCTCTGAGATATTACAGGATTCTTGCTGTGTGACTCCCACGGACTTGGATGAGAATTGCTTAGTTTAAACCTTCAGCTTTGCTCTGACTGCTCATCCCACAGTGCCTTTAATGCAGGATGGGAAAGGCAGCTATAAATATTTGTAATGGAACTAACATTTGTATTGGTTTGCAATATTTTCATGGTGGTGGAGCAGAGGGTAGCTAAACTCTAATATTTATTTTCAGCCTTGTTTTCTGAACTCCCACTTGTCCCTTGGGTGTGGGGAATTAGGATTCACTTCAGAAAGCAGTGGAGTGCAGACAGGGGTGAGAAGCACATATTTCTTCTTTCAACCTCTTTTAAAAACCTCCTTTTCTTCTGAAAGGAAAAAAGTACATTTTTTGCCTAGATAAACCCTGGAGATATAGAAAGGCATTGCCAAAAGCACACACAAGCCCTGCTAGTTCTGAAATACTGACATCCAACTGTCAACTATTTCAGCTTCTCAAGGTAGGCAGAGATGCAGCTGCCCAATGGAGTGGCTTTCAGGATTGCATAGTTCCCATGTACAATTAGACATGCAGGAAATGGCAGACATCAATGTTTTAGTTACTTGGCTTAAAATTTGATTTCACACATAATTCCTTCCTTCAGCAAAAGGGAAAATGTAGAAAATATATGCTACATACTTGGACCTCATTTTTTTCCTTTTTGTTTTATAATGAGGAGGTAATAAGGGATTATGCCTCTTCCCTTCCCTCTCTCTGATCTGTGCCTTCTTAATAATTTTTATAGATCACTTTCCTCCACCCCTCATCTCCAAACCCCAAGTTAGTGTTTAACACAGATATTAATAAAGATCTTAAATGTGCTTTTTAATCATAAAATTTAACAAATACTTCAATTATTGACTTAGTGTGGGTAACCCCCACACTAATGCAAATTTCAAACCCTCTCCATCTTCTTCTTCCTTAAGATACTCTTTCTTGTATTTGTCGTTTCATAAACTTTCCACAGCAGACCTACATAATGTGCAACAAGCCCTCTCTTTATGGGAACACGCACACACACACACACAAACACACACACACACACACACAAGTATGTGTGTATATAAAATCAGTGCTTCAATAAGACTTTTACAACATGTAAGTATTTTATTTTGGGAATAAAGTTAAGAGCCTAAATGCTGCACTGATACCCACAAAATGAAAAAAGGCCTAGAAGAAGGAATGCCCCCATTAGTGGAGAGAAAACCCACGTCAGTAAGCTCTACTAAAATACTGAAAATAACAATATCCTATTAAGTAGGCTGACATTGAAAATTTGTCAGATGGCATGGGTTTCTTCCATGAAACTTTAGGACTGCCAAATATTTCAACTGCATCCTTCTTTTGATACCTCATTGTGAAACGGGGGTTACCCTGACATCATCAAGGTGGACTAGTGAAACATAAGCTCTGGTTGATCCAACAGATCTGGAAAAAACTTTGAGTCTAAGCTTGTTGTCATCTGTGTGCCAGCCTAGCTAAGCTCAAAGAGTTTCATCAGCTGAGTTTTGACCATGAGGAATCAAGTTTTCCTAGCCACAGATTCTCGCAAAAAATGTCTCCCAAGCACCAAAGATTGTAATAGAATTAGAAGAGGGAAGGCCCCCCAAAGCAGCTGGTGACATCATTCGTTCTACAAATATTGATAGATATGGTCAGGAAAATCATATGTTACAAGTTTGCAATACCATGAGAGAAGTAGTCTGTCAGTCAAGTAACATCAATTAAACACCTATTATATAACAGACACTGCTAAGCCCAAAGAAAGGCAAACTTTCTTTAATAATAGCCTAAGCATTGAAATTAAATAAGATATTATTTATTAAGAATAACTTAGGTAGGAAAAGATATGTCCACCTAAAATGTCTGCCAGAATGAGAAATATGGAAATGTTTTATGTCATTGTACATGTATGACCTGTATCTGACTGCTTACTGTCTTAGGGAGGGAGAAGGGGAGAGAGAAGGGAAAGGAGGAAAGGAGGGAGAGAACTTGGAACTCAAAACTTTGAAAACAGATTTTTAAAAAATTGTTTTAGCTTGTAATTGGCAGAAAAAAATATATTAAAATAATTATCAGGTAAAAACAAGTATCTGCCAATATCATCAAAGCTATTCTACTAATTGTACAAACTAGGAAAGGTTCTCTTATTCCCTAAAAGCTCTTGTTTATAGGAAAGATTTTGATTGCATTGAACCCTCAAACACAACAAAGACTCCTCTGTGAATTCCATTGCAATACCAAAGGGATTGGGCTACAGTTTTGCCCCCATAGAGTTAATGAGAAAGATATCTCCCTCATCTTAGTAGAGAGGTGGAGGATTGTAGAGTTAGAATGTGGCTCATGATACTAGAAGCAGGCACTCTATCTGTTAGCTTTATTTAAGTAAAGTACTTATAATTGTTATGGTTGAGGGAGCACTACTATGGCGCAAAAACAAAATATAAAGTAAAATTCAGAACTTGGTCATATCACTTGCAGGAAAAGTAAAGCAGGTGAAAGATGTTTATTGCCTGAACTATGACATGAAACTCCATGACTAGTACACCTGCATATATCCATTGGCATGGTACATACATATATAAGAAGCAATGTGATCTTTTTAGATATAAACAACTTTGGAACTAGGAAGAAGTGTTCAAATGCTACCTCTAAGATTTATATTGGCTCTATGACCCTGGCCAAGTCACTTAAACTTTTGATGCCTTTGCTGTCTTTCCCTCCTTTTAGATAGCTTGTGAGTGAATCCATAACAGTCTGATAATTGTTTTGCTTCTATAATTAATTTCTTTTTTATACACTCGACTTAAGTAGACACTGTTCTACCCCTTCTGTGAGCACATCCCAAGCCATAATGTCAAAAGTCCAAGTGCTATGGTTCCAATGTTCTTGACTGTGAAAAAAAGTTTATAATAAAAATCTTGGCAGATCTTTTCCATCTCCTCTCAGTTTTATCCTTAAATGCCCTCAGGACTATTTTGCTTAGTTGGGTCTCTTGCCAAGCTTTCTTTAGACTGGCTTTTCCCTCTACTACTTTTTGCTGTATAATGAGGAGATACTGTTCATCGTCTTCCACCATCACTCTCCAGGAGATTTTTACAACTGAATTTGTACTCTAAACCTGTATTTTCTTGGACTGCTAATATCTCTTCACTTGGCAAATAAAGTTTTTTTCTGATTCTTTTCGTCCCAATGTGGTAAATGATTTAATTTTTGTATAAAATTATTCTAATTGGGGTCAATATCCTTTCTTCTCATATATCTGATTTTTAAGTATTAGTAATATTTAAATAGATTGAAGTTGTAATTGCATGTTATATATGAGAAGTAAAATTTTAAATGAAGAAATACAAAATGTTAAAAAAATTAAAAGATGTTCAGTTTCCCAAGTAGTTAGAGAAATGCAAATTAAGATAACCTTTACATGCTTCACTCCCACCGGAATGACAAAAATAGCAAAAAATATTTTTAATTGACCAAATTTCATTTTGGCATGGTTTCATGGGAAGAGGCATACTAATTCATTGTTGGCAGGACAGAAGACTAATGTAAACATTTTGGGGGACAGCATTTCAATACTCAAAAAGAAACTCAGAATTGATTATGTCTTTTGGCCCAGCAATTCTATTGTTGGAACTTTATCCTAAAGGTTTCAGAAAGGGGAAAAGGTGCCATGTACATGCATTTATATAGATATAAAAATTACATATCATATACATTATAGAACTATAAACAATATTTTAAATATATAATATATACATTTTATGTGCATGTAATACATACATACACATATACACTCATGTATTCTCAACTATTAAAAATATTCCCTTGTTCTATTCTGTAATGACAGAAGAATGAAGGTGAACTAAATGTCTAAATATGGGAGAGTAGATAAGTAAATTGTGGTATGTAATTATAGTGTAATAGTTGGAACATTGTAAAAATTCTAGATATGAATGCAGGGAAATATGGAAAGGTCTTTTTAAATTGGTGCAAGGCAGGTCAGCATAACCAGACCTATATATACATTGCAAAGAGCATTGAACTTTGGAGTTGTGGGACCTGAGTTCAGTTTCCAGCTCTACCACTAATCACCTGTGTGATCCTGGTACAAGTCATTTGATTTCTACCTCAGTTTCCTCAACCAAAAAATGAGGGGTTGAGCTAGATGAATTCTAAGGTCCCTTCTGACTCTATATCTAGATCCCATGATACTGACTACAAGAAGATTTTTGCTGAAGGTGGCAAAGCTTCAGACGGTCTTGGAAAGAGACCCAGAACAAATTCATTTCTTGCCTATTTGTTCTGTCAATTTGTCTGGTTCTACTTTATTAAATGTTGAGGGTTTTATATAAGATTGTATTCCTTTATTTAGTAAATTCATTTGATTATTATTCTTTGTTGACAGTTATTGAGTTAATAATTATTTTCAAAGCAGCAAAGGAACGAGCTCTGCTGAGGTCCCCTCAATAATATTAAAGTGCAGGAAGAGGAGGGAGGGTCACAAGAGGATGAAGATGAAGGAGGAGGGAAAAGAAAGAAGGAAGGAAGGAAAGAAGGAAGAAAGGAAGAAGCAGGGCAAAAAAAAATGAGGAAAAAGAGGAGGGGCAAAAGAGAAATGAAAAAGAAAGAAGATAGAGAAAAGAAGAAGAAAAAGGAAAGAGAATTATTTAGCTGGAACAATGGGGAAGAGAGGATGGAGGAGACGAGGTGCTGTTAAAGATTTACCCCCAGCTACAGCTACTCAGTATGAGGTTGCTGGCCCAGATCTACCTCCAATTTCATAGGGAAGGTTGGGGGACTGGGGACCCTACTGCAGCATGTGATTCAGCCCCCATATATATTTATCCCTTGAATATTTCTTTGTTAAATTCATTGCATTTGAATTGTTTCATTTTAATCCTCATTATTCATTGGACACGTTTTAGATTTTTTATTTTCTTTTTCAGTGTGTTGAAAGCATTTACTCTAGGCCTCAATGGACAGGTTTCTAATGAGTGGGGCCTCCCCTCCTTATCCATCAGGATGACTCTGACCACCAGACTGCATGGCTTCCCCCTTCCCCTCTCCATGCAATTTCAGCAATTCACACTCTAGTTCCATAGGTAGGGCTTCCACACCTCCCCCTCCCACCACCTCCACCAGCCTTACAGAAAGGTTCACTGACAGCATACACATTCTTATCCTCACCTCACATCAGTTTAACAGCTCCAGCATCCAACTAATGAAGGACATATAGCACAATCCCCTCCCTGCAACAGATCCTGCCTCTAATGACTAAGATGTGGAGAGCAGTGGTACCTTTAGTCAAGACTCATCTCCTACCTCAGCAATTCACCACTCCCATCTCGCCCCACAGATTAAAGAATGGAAGCCACAAGTTCAACCTCAGGGTTATTGAGCCATCACCCCCAAACCAATCTCACACCCCGTATGCAGGCCATTGTACTTGCTCCTCATTTCACTCCCAGGACCTTAGTCTGGAGGCTATAGCTTTTACCCTTTACCCACAGCTTGATACCCATTTCCAAGATCCTTATAAGTATAGTTATCACCATTCTTAAAGGAGGCAATGTAAGTGCACTAGGACAAAAGTTTAACAATGAAGAATTGACCAGAGGCCACTAACGCAAGCACCAGTAATGGCCTCCTAAATAACTTCTTGATAGGGAAGGGGGCAGAACATCAAAAAGGGAGGTAAACTCGAGATGAAACTCTGAGGAAATTCATGCAAAGACCTGGAGATAGAGGCCTACAGTAAATGCTTTCAACACACTGAAAAAGAAAATAAGAAATCTGAAACATGTCCAACAAATAACAAGGATTAAAATGAAACAATTCAAACATAATAAATTCAACAACAAAATATTCAAGGGACAAAACTTGGTTTGAAATGCCTACTGAAAACAATGCTAAAAGAGTGCAATAAATAGCGACAAAATAAATAAATCAAATAATGAAAACATTGGAAGTATTAAAAGAATATTCTAATTGAACACCAAAAAAATCACAGAAAATAATAAAAAGATGAAATTAACAAAAATTAAAAAGACAACATCAGCAGAAGCAGCACTATACAGATTAAATATAGTAAAAAAAAAAAAAGACAAAAAAATAAAATCAAAGGAAAATTTCCAAAATACTAAACAATTTAGAAATGAATTAGGATATATATAGAGGAAAATACTTGTGAAAGCTAGAGCAAGAAGTTCAAACCTCAGATTGAACAGAATTCTAGAGATTACCACCCCCCCCCAAAAAAAAAAACCAAGTACACATCTTATTTGACAAACTAATTAGAGGAAATTACCTGGCATCCACAAAAATGGCAACTGGACATGGAAAAATAAATTTCACTGGAAAACAAAATGGAGAAATACTAAATGCATGTTTTTCTTACTAAAATTTAAAATTATATAGAAACTAAGCAGGGGGGCGGAGCCAAGATGGCAGCTGGGAAGCAGTGACTGGCGTGAGCTCCCCACCAAGTCCCTCCAAAAACCTATAAAAAAATGGCTCTGAACCAATTCTAGAGCTGCAGAACCCACAAAGTGGCAGAGGGAAGCAGGGCTCCAGCCCAGGACAGCCTGGATGGTCTCTGGGTAAGGTCTGTCCCACACAGAGCTCCCAGCCCCCAGCTGAGGGGAACGGAGCTGAGCCCAACACACGCGGCACGAACAGACCAGACGCAGACCTACCAGACCAGGAGACGAGCGGAGAGTGCCCTGGCATCCTGAATTACTGAGCTGTGGCATCCACCAGACCTCTCAACCCACAAACAGCAAAAGACATCAGAGAAGGTTAGTGGGAAAAGCCGCAGGACTTAGTTTTCGGTTCGGCTACTGCCCCTGGGGCAGTGGAGGTGGGACAGCTTTAGAACTACAGCTCCAGTTGCTTCTGGCCCCAGGC
>JAQQSZ010014304.1:0-11550 GCA_028646595.1 Phalanger gymnotis
CCACTGAAGAAAATACTAGCTTAAAAATTAGATTGGAGCAAGTGGAAGCTAGTGACTTGATGAGAAATCAAGATATTATCAAACAGAACTAAAGGAATGAAAAAGTGGAAGACAGTGTGAAATATCTCATTGGAAAAACCACTGACCTGGAGAATAGATCCAGGAGAGATCATTTAAAAATTATTAGACTACCTGAAAGCCATGATCAAAAAAAGAGCCTAGATATCATCTTTCAAGAAATTATCAAGGCGAACTGCCCTGATATTCCAGAGCCATAGGGTAAAATAGAAATTGAAGGAATCCACCGATCGCCTCCTCAAAAAGATCCCAAAAAGATAATTCCCCAGGAATATTGTTGCCAAATTCCAGAGCTCCCAGGTCAAGGAGAAAATACTGCAAGCAGCCAGAAAGAAACAATTTGAGTATTGTGGGAAAACAATCAGGATAACACAGGATCTAGCAGCTTCCACATTATGGGATTGAAGGGCTTGGAATATGATATTCTGGAGGTCAATAGAGCTAGGATTAAAACCAACAATTACCTACCCAACAAAACTGAGTATCATGCTCCAAGACAAAATACAGATTTTCAATAAAATAGAGGACTTTGAAGCTTTCTCAGAGAAAAGACCAGAGCTGAATAGAAAATTTGACTTTCAAACACAAGAATCAAGAGAAGCATGAAAAGGTAAACAAGAAAGAGAAATCATAAGAGACTTACTAAAGTTGAACTGTTTTGTTTACATTCCTACATGGCGTATGATTCATGAGACCTCAGTATCATAGTAGCTGAAAGGAATATATATATGTATATGTGTATGTATATATATACACATATGTGTGTCAATGTATGTATGTAGTTGTGTGTATATATATATGTATGTACATATATATATACACACAGAGGGCACAGTGTGAGTTGAATATGAAGGGATGATATCTAAAAAAATAAAATCAAATTAAGGGATAAGAGATAAGAGAGGAATGTATTGAGAGAGGGAGAAAGGGAGAGATAGAATGGGGTAAATTATCTCACATAAAAGTGGCAAGAAAAAGTGGTTCTGTAGGAAGGGAAGAGGGGGCAGGTGAGGAAGAATGAGTAAATCTTGCTCTCATTGGATTTGACCTGAGGAGGGAATACCATACACACTCAATTGAGTATCTTACCCCTCAGGAAAGAAGGAGGAAGAAGATAAAAAAGGGGGACGATAGAAGGGAGGGCAGACAGGGGGAGGAGGTAATCAAAAACAAACACTTTCAAAAAGGGACAGGGTCAAGGGAGAAAATTCAGTAAAGGGGGATAGGTTAAGAAGGAGCAAAACATAGTTAATCTTTCACAACATGAGTATTGTGGAAGGGTTTTACATAATGATACACATGTGGCCTATGTTGAATTGCTTGCCTTCTTAGGGAGGGTGTGTGGGGAGGGAAGAGGGGAGAGAATTTGGAACTCAAAGTTTTTAAAACAGATGTTCAGAAACAAAAAAATAGTTTTTGCATGCAACTAGGAAATAATATACACAGGCAATGGGGCATAGAAATTTAACTTGCCTTACAAGAGAAGAAGGGAATGGGGAATGGAAGGGGAATGGGGTGACAGAAGGGAGGGCTGACTGGGGAACAGGGAGTGGGCGGGAGGGTAGAAACAGGGAGAAAATTTGTAATTCAAACTCTTGTGAAAATCAATGCTGAAAAGTAAATATGTTATATAAATAAAATAAAATAAAAGAGACAGTGGGGAAGTAATTTTACATATATTCATTTGATTGTCACAAGCTTATGAGATTTACACCTCAGGTATCATTACACCCATCTTACAGCTGAGGAAACTGAAATTGAGATTAAGTGATTCACCAAATGCTTATACAGCTAGATCCTGTCAAAGGTAGGATCTGAATCTGCTGCCTCCTGCGTCCACGAAGTCCATGAAGCTGCCATGCTGCTGAGATTTTCCCCAATTACTCGAATTTATAGATGTTTATCAAAATCATTTAATAACTCGAACTCAGATTTGGCAAATCAGTAGAGTTCTTACACTTTTATATTCTGTTTCATGTGTAGTGCAATGAAATGCTACCAGTTTGGATTAAGTCTCATTTAATTTAATCTGTATACTGCTTAATGGCTATAGTAAGTGGGCTGTACTATCTCCACACTTTTGATATCTATTTTCTTATCTCCTCTCACATGCCCATTACTTTAGGCCCTCATCTTTTCATTGCTGTTGAGTCCTTCCTTTGACACTTAGCTTCCCAGCTTGCATGAAAGAGGGCATTAGAAGATGTGATACCTTCAGCACATAGTCATGTTTAAAGCAGGGCAAGAAGCTGGAGGGAAGAAGAGAAAAATACATTTAGAATAAAGGGAGTTTGTTCACAGATCAGTTGCCACAAATCACAGCAGAAGGAAGCAGGAGGTGAGGTCAGGGAGAGAACATGAGGGATGAGTGTGAAGAGAGATGAGATTTTAAGGTAGGAGTAGTATTAGGTTAAAAGGGGGGCAGGGCTAGTTAGAAGAGACCTGGGATGTTGAGCTAAAGCACACAGGTAGGATTGCTTCATAAGAGGGGACAGATGCATGCTGAAAGGCAAGGGGCTGATTATAACAGTGGACATCCTGTCTTGTGTGTCAAATATCCATGTCCTAAGGTAAGTGGCCCAGACAAAGACTAATGGATTATTTTTCTGGCTCCAAAAGATTAAGTGATCCTTGACACAAGTGTGTAAATAATGGGGGTGAATTGAGGAACTACTTGAGACAGCTCTGTGCATTATTACCTTAAAGCAAAAATCAGGTATAAAGAGGGACTAGGGAAATTATCATTTGGGAATGGATTTCGACTACTCACCAAGTCATTTATTTGAGCATGCCATATTTTTTTCACATGTGTAGGTCTGATAAGTCTATTCTATTTTGGAGTTGTAGTAACTTAATTCTGATCTTTACCTCTAACGTGGCTTAGGTACCACCTCCTACATGAAGCCCTCTTTCACCTCCCTAGATGTTAGGGCTGTCTCATTCCTCAAATTATCTTGTTTGTGTACTTATTTCTTTATGTTCTGTATTCTTCTCAGAAGAATCTGAGCTCCTTGAGAACAGGGATTTTTGTTTTATCTCTATATGCCCCTTGCCTAACACAGTGCTCCACAAATAGTGGGCCCTTTATAAGTGTTAAGTTGAGCTGTGATGTAGGCTCCTTTTCATTTCCCCTTAAGCCCACCATAACACCTCCTCTGCAACCCTCTCAGCTGATGACTTTGCCTAATATTTCACCAAAAAATTGAGCTCATTCTCCAAGAGTGCTCTGTTTTAACCTCATCCTCATCTTACATCACTCAGCTCTTTCCCCACTATTTCCTTGTTCACCCCTGTCTCATGTGAAGAGGTCTTCTCCTTGCCAAGGCTAGCCCTTCTACTGGCACAAAAGATACCAATCCATCTTGTCTTCTCTACCAGTTTGCACCTTTTATCATCCCGGTTCTCCCTAATTTTCAGGCTCTCCTTATGTACTGTTGCTTACAAATATAAATATGTCCATGGCTCTGCCATCCTTAAAAAATGGAACCCCAAAACCCTCACTCGATGGTCCCATCCCTGCTAGCTATTTTCCTATATCTCTTCTCCCTTTCCACTTTCCCTCTCACTCTTCTAAATCTCTGCTATCTGGTTTCTTACCAGATCATTCAAATAAAGCTTCTCTCTCTGAAGTCACTTATGATCTCTTAATTGCTGACTATAATGGCCTTTTATCAGTACTCATCCTTCTTGATGTCTCTGCACCCTTTGACATTTTTTAATCATCCTCTTCTCTTTGATACTCTCTTAATCTCTAGGTTTTCATGACATGGTTCTCTCCTGGTTCTCCTTTTGTCTGTCTGACAGCTCCTTCTCAATCTCCTTTGCTGGATCTTTGGCCAGATTACTTCTGCTAACTGTGGGTATCCCCAAGGCTCTATTCTGGGTCCTCTTCTCTTCTTCTCCCCCCTATACTATTTCACTTGGTGAGCTCATTAGCTTCAGTGAATTCTATTTTTATCTCTATGCAGATGATTCTATGATATGCTTATCTAGCTCTAATCTCTCTACTGATTTCCAGGCTCATATTTCCAAAGGCCTATTACATATTTTGATTTGGATATTTCATAGACATCTCCATGTCTGTATCCACGTCCTAAGAACTCATTATTTAATTGCCCCAAACCCTCCCTTCTTCCCAACTTCCCTATGACTTTTGAGGGTACTACCATTAAACCATTCTCTCAGTCTTGCTGACATTCTCAACTTGTATTCATCCAACATATTTAATCCATTGCCAAGTCTTGCTGTCTCTACTTTGGTAACATCTTTCACACATATACGTATGTATATATGTATGTCTATATCCATCCATCCACATATGTATGTGTCTGTATACATATAGACACATATACAGATGTATAAATATAGACACACATATACATACACACACACATATATTCCTTTTTCTTCTGTGACACGCTACCACCTTTGTGCAGGCCATCATCACCTCATGCCTGGCCTATTGCGATAGCTCTTTCCTTGGTCTTTCCACCTCAAGTCTCTCCACATTCCAATCCATCCTCCATTGATCTTCCTAAAGCACATATCTAACTATATTACTTCCCTTACTAAATTAACTCCAATGCGTCCTTTAACCTCCAGCATCAAATATAAAATCCTTTATAACCTGGCCCTTTCCTACCTTTTCCGTCTTCTTACGCTTTATTCGTCTTTGAATACTCTGTGATCCAGTACTACTTATCCTCTTATCATCTCTTACATAGGATACTCCATTTCCCAACTCCAAGTTTTTCCATGTCTGCAATACTTTCCCTCTTCTCAACTGTGCCTCCTGGCTCCTTTCACTTCCTTCAAGTCTCAGTTAGAGTCCCACCTTTCTCCCCTCACTTAATAATATCTTCTTTTCCAAATATGTGTAAAGATACTTTCCAACATTCATTTTTATAAGATTTTGAGTTCCAAGTTTTTCTCCCTCCCTCCTTCTCTTCCCCTTTTCCCAAAACAGCAAGCAATCTGATATAGGTTATATATGTACAGTTGTGTTAAACATATTCCACATTAGTCATATTGTGAAAGAAGAATCAGAACAAAAGAGAAAAACCCCGGGAAAGCAACAAACAGAAAAAGTGAAAATGGTATGCTTTGATCTGCATTCAAACTACATAGTTCTTTCTTTGAATGTAGAATTGTCTTGGATCATTGTATTGCTGAGAAGAGCTAAGTCTATCACAGTTGATCATTGCACAGTGTTGCTGTTACTGTTTACAATGTTCTCCTGGCTCTGCTCACTTTACTCAGCATCACTTCATGTAAGTCTTTCCAGGTTATTCTGAAATCCACCTGCTTATCATTTCTTACAGCACAATAGGATTCTATGACATTCATTATATCGCAACTTGTTCAGCCATTCCCCAATTGATGGGCATCTCCTCAATTTCTAATTCTTTGCTACCACAAAAAGAGCTGCTATCAATATTTTTGTACATGTGGGTCCTTTTCCCATTTTAAGATCTCTTTGGGATACAGACTAGTAGTGGTATTGCTGGATCAGAGTATATGCAGTTTTATAGCCCTTTGGGCATAGTTCCAAATTGCTCTCCAGAGTGGTTGGATCAGTTCACAACACCACCAACGATGAATTAGTGTTCCAATTTTCTCTCATCTTCTCCAAGATTTAGCATTTTCCTTTTTTGTCATACTAACCAATCTAATAGGTATGAGATGGAACCTCAGACTTATTTTTAATATGCATTTGTTTTCTAATCAATAGTGATTTAAAGCATTTTTTCATATGACTATAGATAGCTTTAATTTCTTCCTTGGGGAATGACAGTCCTACCTTCTGCAAGAAGCCTTTTCCAGGCCTCACTAATTTTAGAACCTTCCCTCTGAGATTATGTACCTTGTTTATACATAGTTGTTTTCACGTTGTCTCATGCTTTAGATTGTGAGCTCCTTGAGAAGCAAGGAGTGGTTTTTTTTGGCCTTTGTTTGTATCCTCAGAGCCTAATACACATACCTGGCACACATTAGGTACTTAACAAAAGCTAGTTGTCCTCTCATAGGACAGTATCTCTTGATTTCATGCCTTTTCATTGGTTGTTCCTCATATCTAGAATTCTCTCCCTCCTCATCTCCGTCTCCTGCCTTCTCTGGCTTCCTTCACAACATAGCTCAAATTCTACCTTCTGCAATAAGGTTCCCTCCCATTCCTGTTGCTAATGCTTTTCCTTTGTGATTACCTCACATTTATATATATACACAATACATATATAGTATGTATATATATAAACATAGTTATTTGCATGTTGTCTTCTCTTTTAGAGCATGGGATTTTAGAGAGCAGAGACTATGTTTTTGTTTTTCTTTGTATCCCCAGTGCTTAGCATATTCCTGCCAAATAGTAAGTACTTAATAAATGTTTATTCACTATCTGAACATATAAATGGACATATCTCTTTTCAGTCTTAGACATCTACCTTTAAAGATTCAATGAAGCATTTCATAAACCCTTAATTAATACATCTGCATTTTGTAATTTTATGACAATATTATTAAGATTGAAAAGATAGTCACTGGAACATTAGACAATGAGCGCTAACTCTAACGTAGTTTTAAAAAATCAATTTCATTTTAATTAAGGATTCCAGATCTTGAAGATGAATATAATTAGTGCTTTGTTTTATAGTCATTATATTTCCCAAGGGGTTTTCTGTAGCTAAGGCATATAATAAGCTTTCTATAGTAACTAGTAGCATCTTCTTATCTCCTACACCTTCCAGTTCCACAGTAAATGAAGAGGGTGATTTAATGTGGATTTAGAATTTTATTTTAAATTTTGGAAATTTCCTTGCATTGTTTTCTAGGGTGATAAACTGGTTCCTGCACTTTAAAAATTTTTGATTTTTGTAATCTTATTCAAGGAAAGTTATTTAAATCAAAAATCTGTTTACTTTTTACTTTCTAAGATGAAAGAGTGATCATAGTGTTGTGGGTAACCTCTACATAAAAACAATTTAAAAATCTACCTACTGACACATTTCTAATATAGAATTGCTTTTGGATTCACTGTTCCAACTCCCATTCATATTGGTGGGTTATGTTTCTAGAGGGTAACTGAGTACTACTATCTTCAGGATTTTAGTAGTTATAAAACAATTCCCCACTCCCCCAATACTGGGGCACTCTTTTTGCACTTGCAAAAGTCCCAGGGGAGAGTAGTCTTAAGCTGAAAGTACAATCACAGTGAGGTTCACATTTTATAAAAAACATGCGACTAAGAGATACCTGCTGATTCCTAGACACAGAAGTCTTGTTTTGTTTTTTTCCTTGCATGGAATCCTCATGAGATCCCCTTTAGATGTAGCTTTTTGCTTAGCTTGGTGGAGCAGTGCTTTTCTAGATTCCATAGATAACATTTCTCTCCATCATGAGAGTCCATGACATAGAAGATGCCACGGCCCTGAGGAGGACTCTTTCCACCTTTGTCTTCAAGCCCTAGCTTGGTCATTGGCCACTATCGCTCTGGTGGAATCTGCTACTGACTCTGTTTGCTGGTGTGACCTTGGATAGCTCTGATGGATCTCCTGTTTACCTGGGCACTACCCTCTCAGAATACTCATGGATCAAATGGGACAATACTAGGTTGTTGTGAGGCTCAAATGAAATATTTGTAAAGTGCTTATCATGGTGTCTACACAGAGTAGGTGTTTAATACATGCTTGTTCTCTTCCCTTCCCCCCTCCAATATCAGGAATAAATAAACACAAAAGAAACCAAGGTGATGTGCTCACAGACAGATAGAAACTGGGGTGGCAGGGGGTTATAGGCAATCATTCCTCCACCTATTCAGCAGTTTTGCCTCACCTGCCGCCACGAAGAAAAGAAACTAAAGGGCCTCTGATGGAGGGTCAGCTCATTCTTTATACATGTATACTCAGTTACACCTCAGCAATTCATGAGTCATTAGGCCTTCTAGCCATCCAGAAGATTCTTTATCACTACACATGCTCTGAATGATCAGGAAGGAAAAATCCAAGCAGACTGGAAGTCCTAGACTCATTGGTGGTCCTTTCCACACTACTGAAAGAAACACTACCTTTTAAATTTCCTTTTCTGCTAATCCACTATTTTTTTTTTTACCAACACTAGAGAAAACAGATTTCCTTACAGGCAGAGAGTACATACCAATTCTTTGAAGTTCAAACATAGCAGTAATGTATGGAATAAAATTAGTTCAACTTTTTGGATCCAAATTGAACGAAGCTTTGAATTACACTTAGGGGTAAACACTGGACAATGTAGAATACTTGTTTGTATTACAATGTCCTTATTTATATTTGAAAATCCAGAAACAATTGAAAATACCAGAGCATTTGTGATGGTGATGGAAGTGGCAAACAATAGGTAAGTCGTTCATAATTTGAGGTAAACTAATTATTTCATCTAAGCCAGATAAAGTATCTATACACTATTGTTCATATGCTTGTATCCACAGACATATGTATGTACATACTTAAGTTGTATTTATACACGAGCATGTAATAAATACATTTATGCTTATATATGTTTTATATATATATACTTAGTCAGTTTTAAAAAATTAACATGATTTTATATATGAGATAAAACATACAGTAGCTAATGCTCATGTATATATATATGTATATATATATATACTTAGCTCATGTGTTTATATGAGGACATATAATATGTATACTTAATTTATGTGATTATACATGAGCATATACTATATATGTGATATATGTACTATATATGTATATGTATATATGATTCTTGAGATCTAAAAAAATTAATATAGTTTTAGTATTTTATACCAGATAAAGCATTTGTAGAGTGACATGTTCAAGTATGTATATATATATATATATATATATGTAAACATAGAGGCATATAAATACTTGAATTTATATGTATTTCATATATATGAATTTATCGTGTGTATACATACACAATATCATATACACACTTTAACCTCTCTACTTAGGCTATAATCTAGCCATACCAGTTTGTTTGCTGCTACTTCTGTGTGATACACCATTTCCCTTCACTCTACCATGGGAGACACTGGATGTTCCCCATGCAAGAAATGCTCTCCTGCTTTACATATACCTCTGGGAAAATCTTAAATTTCCTTCAGGACTCAACTTCAGCACCTACTTGTACATGAGGCCTTTCATGATCACCTCAGCTGCTAGTGCCTTCCCTGCTATCCCCAAGGTGACAGTGCAGCTGCTTTATTAATATATGAGTGGTGTGTGTATATGTATGTGTGTGTGTACACATTTTATCTCCCCTAGTAGAATGTGAGTACCTTGAGGCCATGAATTGCTTCACTTTTGTATTCGTATGGTCTAGCACCTACCTGCTTGTCTGTGCATCTATCTGAACAATTGCCATTGCACAAATACCTTATCTGGCTTAGGTGAAATAATTAGTTTATCTCAAATTATTTCCATCACCATCTAGGAATATTTTTGAATTTCAATTGTTTCTGGATTTTCAAATACAAATAAGGACAATGTAATAAATTTTACACTGCCCAGTGTTTACCTCTAAGTATAATTCAAAGCTTCATATAGCTTAGATCCAAAAGTTGAACTGATATTAGCCCATACATGACTTCATTTCCTGGGGACACTGTGGTAAGCAAATTTGGTAAGGATGTTATTATTAATAGTAATAGTTATGTGTCAACTTCAAACAATTCAAGTACTTACTTTCTGCCTGAAAAGGAGATTTATTTGTTTACTCTGGTTTGTCATAATGATGTGGCAGGTTCCTGATGGATTAGGAAGAAGGGAAAATGGGATTTCTTTCCTGAAATAGGTCATTACAAACATTTTCTAATTGCTTTTTTTATGTGAAATTTTAATAAATATATAGATAGAGGTCCACAAACATATGTATATCTACATATATCTATACATTCATATACATGGATGTAGACATGTAGGAGATTGCATGGAAGTGATTAAAGTAAGAATAGATGCTATACTATGCCATATCTTTATATATCTCTATTATCTGTATGATCATACTCCATCAAATCCTTCTTTGCTGAGTCAACTTTGCCTTTCCTCCTCTCTTCAAAAACTCAGATTTACTGACTTGGTATTACAATATTTGTAGGAAAATGCTTTATCATGCTCTTGTCATATCAGTTATTTTCCTTCTTGCCTCTTTTCCCCCTAGAACTAAGTTAGCTTCTATTTTTTTCTTTTTAGCACTTCACTGGGTCTCTTAGGACCAATTTCTCTGAAAACTTTGGCTCTAAACTTCTGGAATATGATTGAGTGTATCTTTGAGAGATTGTCATTTTATCTTGTGGTGATTTAATACTCCCAGGGAAAAGAGTAATAAAATGACAAAAATGGTCTAAAAGTAGAATCACGAATACATTTTGCAGTATTTCTAGCCCATTGTTTTTGTGGAGCACTTAAGAATCTGTGAAGTAGGAACAAAACTACCTGTTTGAAAGACTGAATAATAAGATTATGAATCTTTGGCATTGTGTCAAAAGATAAATAAAAGGAATGGATTCTTGGCACATTATGTAAAGTAAACTGTAAGCAGGATAATCTTTTCCCTTAAATGAGGGATATTAAGGAGCTTAAATTTTCTTCTTATTTGGCTTTCTTTGATGGACTCTTAATAACTTGTAGATTCTATGTCCTCTCTATGATATAGCCATAGTAAATTAGAACCAGCTAACATGTTTAAGAGATGTTTCCTAGATTATATAAGAAATCTATATTCTCTAAGAAGGGAAATTATAAACAAGTAGACCATTTTGCAATAGCAGAATTTATTCAACTTCTTACCAACTCTTTGGTAAGATTCAGGTATCAGCAAGTTTTAGATTGGCTGCAGTAGAAGATTTCATGGTGGAGCAGGGAAAGGTGTAATGGATTTAGAATTAGTGACTCAGCTTTGAATCCTAGTCTCACTATCACTGTTAACCTTTGCAATCATGATAAAGTCACCTCCCCACTCTGTCTCAGTTTCTTGATGGAGAAAAGAAAAGAGTTTGTACCAAATGTCGTCTCAGCTTCCTTCCAGCTTTGAATAAAGATTCCCATCTACTTCCAAATAGAATCCAAATGATATCAAAACTAGTTACAGCATCCCATTTTAGAGATGAGGGAACTAACTCCCAGAGAAGACAAAAAACTTTCTCCAAGTTGCACAAGTTAGCATAAAATTCAGAAATCAAATTTTAAATATTTCCATCAGGCACATCCCCTATCTGTCCTAATGTGCACACAAACTTGCATGATACTAGTGCCCCTATTCTAGTGATTTGGACTGCTTTTTTCTTTAAATTGCTAAAGTTTCTGGCAGTTCTTCAGTGTGAAAGAATATTCGCTTGGATTATTTAGCATTCATCTTGGCGGTTACTATCTTTTTTTTTTAATTTATTTTTAATATGTTTAGTTTTCAGCATTGATTTTCACATGCGTTTGAATTACAGATTTTCTCCCCATTTCC
>JAQQSZ010014305.1:0-11550 GCA_028646595.1 Phalanger gymnotis
TTTACATAATGATATGCATGTGGCCTATGTTGAATTGTTTGACTTCTTAGGGAGGGTGGGTGGGAAGGGAAGAGGGGAGAGAATTTGGAACTCAAAATTTTAAAAACAGATGTTTAAAAAACAAAAAAAAAGTTTTTGCATGCAACTAGAAAATAAGATACACAGGCAATGGGGCATAGCAATTTATCTTGCCCTACAAGAAAGTAAGGGAAAAGGGGATGGGAGGGGAGTGGGGTGACAGAAGGGAGGGATGACTGGGGAACAGGGCAACCAGAATGTATGCCATCTTGGAGTGGGGGGGAGGGTAGAAATGGGGAGAAAAATTGTAATTCAAACTCTTGTGAAAACCAATGCTGAAAACTAAATATATTAAATAAATTTTTTAAAAAGTAGATTGATAACTAACTGATTAAAAAAATCTAATAAAGATTTGTAAAGAACAAGCAAAAATATATATATACAAAGCAAGCTACATACAAGATAAATAGGAAATAATTAACAGAAGAAAGACACTAGAATTAAGAGGGAGTGAAGGCTTCCAGTAAAAGAAGGGATTTTGGTCTGGACTTAAAGGAAGTCACGTTGGTCAGTAGACAGAGCAGAGAAGGGAGCTCTCCAGGGTAGAAGCAGTGGCAAATTCAGAGGCAGACACCTGGCAGGTGTTCTGGGTGGGAAGGGGGATAGGAAGATGGAAGGGGGACAGGGAGTGTAGACACAGGAGCAGGACCTAACTCCCACCAGTGCTGGCAGAGTGTGCCCTGTTGTACAGGGGGATTGTCCTTCATACTTTGCTGTGCTGTTGAATTAAAGGTCTTTCCTTTGAGTTAACATTCCATTTGGTCTGGTTAAAAAGTATTGTTTTAGGCCATGCAATCTGTGCTTTTAAACCGAGTTAGAACCTACGTTTGAGGAGGACCTAGGAAACATAAGAACCATCATCTTCCCAAGAAAACAGCCCAGAGCATTTTGAACTCAAGACATAGTTGCTGAATGTCTTTTTTGGTCCATCTCAGGCCATTCATTCTTTAGGTACCCAGGAAACTCTGAGCACCTCTAGATCTCCCCCTGAAAGTCTCGGGGTGCTTTGGTCTCAGTTAGTATGGTCTTCATCTTCTTATAAGTTTCATCACAGAAGGCATAGACTATTATGGAATCCAGGTACCAAATCCTATCTCACTGTTTGCAGGCCCCTGCCACCATTTTGAATAGATTGTATTAAGTCGTCAGAGCCAAATCCCAGCAGTGCTTTCTGAGTCAAGAGAAACCAGAGATGCAGGTCTGTCACATCATCCAATGCCTCCGAACAGACAAGGCATAAACCCAGCTACGAACAGTCCTTCCTGCTCAGTCCATAGAGGCCCAGGCCCTGCAGAGGCTTTAAAGGGAAGAGATTCAAATGTCCTTTTTAAAGGGATTGGATTATAATTGTCCCTTGGGATCCACTATCCAATCCAACGGAACACTTTACCTCTTCCATCTTTATGGTCACTTTTGCATGGACTCCCCTAAGACTAGGTGGAAAGAATCCAGGAAGAGTTGGTAAAAGGGGGTCGGCTAGGTGGCACAATGGATAGGGTGCTGGGCCTGGAGTCAGGAAGACCTGAGTTCAAATCTAGCCTCAGACACATGCTAGCTGTGTGACCCTGGGCAAGTCATTTGACACCTTTTTTTGCCTCAGCTTCCTCACCTATAAAATGGGGAGAATGACAGCACCTACCCCTCAGGCTTCTTATGAGTATCAAATGAGATAATATTTGTAAAGCACTTATACCTGACACATAATAGTAAGTGCTATATAAATGTTAGCTATTACCATTCTTTCATATATATACACACATGTATGTATGTATGTGTGTCTAAATGTGTATGTATATATATGTATATGTCTATACACACACACAATCTATCCATCCATATCATTGCCGTCCAAAAGTGGAATGCCTGCCTTGGATTATATTTGGTTCCTCCTCCCTAGGGGTCTCCACGCACAGACTGCCCTATCACTTTGGGGTTATGTTAGACAGAGGATTCTTGTTCAGGCCGATGTAGAGCAGGTGTCCTCTGAGAACGTCTTCACTCTGAAACACAGTCGTTCTAGGTTCTGCTTGTGGCCACAAGATGGCGACACAAGTACAACCTGTGGGTTGGTACTTAGAGGCCTGATGATCTGGAGGCCCAGCCAAGGAAAGGGGTCCATTTTGGCCCGTGGCAGAGAGATGGGAAAGGAGCTACTCCAATGAAAAGTGAAAGCTGGGGATGCATCGAGCGAGGGGAGGAAAGGATGTCTTTGTGAGCCAGAGCCTGCAATGTCCTTGTTTGTGACCCGCCCAGAGCCCTAGTCAGCAATCATTCACCAGAGGGAGGGGAGGAGAGCTCTCTATTCTATAGCCCGGGGCCTCTTGGTTTCCCAAAGAGGGCCCAGCTAGGAAAGGAAAGACTTGGATGACCATTTATTAAGCACCTACTGTATGTAGGGCACTCTATTAGGAGGTGTGGTCATGGTAAGGAAATGGAGACATTAAGAAAAATCTCTAAACTAGTTCCCAGTTGGGGGGGGGGGGAGAGAATAGTGCAAAATGGACCCTTAAGTAATTATTATTTACAAGACACTGTGTAAGTACAAATAAAAAAGATAAAAAATGACATAGTCCATAATTCTTTTTTTTTTTGGAGGGGGAAGGCAGGGCAATTGGGATTAAGTGACTTGCCTAAGGTCGCACAGCTAGTAAATGTGTCAAGTGTCTGAAGTCAGATTTGAACTCAGGTCCTCCTGACTCCAGGGCCGGTGCTGTACTCACTGTGCCACCTAGCTGCCCCAATAATTCTTCTTTACAACTTGACTATTGTGTAAATAAGTTTAACACGAAGGTATATGTAGAAGATATATCAGATTCTATGCCGTCTTGGGCAGGGGGAGGAGGGAGAAGAGGGAGGGGAAGAAAATCTAGAACTCAAAAACATGCAGAACTTAGTGTTGTAAACTAAAAATAAAAAATCTTAATTAAAAAAATGGTATAGTCACTACCTTCTGGTTTACCTCCTGCTAGGGGTACAGGACACAAACACAGATGAGTAAAATCTTGAGGGCAGCTAGGTGGCACAGTGAGTAGAGTACCAGCCCCTGAGTCAGGAGGAGTCAAATCTGGCCTCAGGCATTTGACACACGTACTAGCTGTATGACCTTGGGCAAGTCACTTAACCCCAATTGCCCAGCCTTCCCTCCTCAAAAAAGAAAAAAGTCGAGTAAAATCACAGACATAGAGCGTGATGGGGGAGTAAGGGAGGTCCAGACAAAATGCTTTGGAAAATTTGAGGATGGAGGAAACAGTCACTTCCCAAGAGAATTATTATACCTGAACTCCCACCTTGAAGGAGCAGAAGGATTCAGGAGGGGGTACATTACAGGGGTGCTGGCTTGGGTGAATGCCCAATTAGGACATGGAATGTCCAGGTAGTAGAAAATAGGCTTGCATGGTTGTCATGTGAAATAAGGCTCTACAGGTAGTTGGGACCAAACCGGGGAAGGCTTCCGTGCCAGGCCAAGAGGTCTGTGTAGTGACAATTTATTCTAGTGCCCGTTCCCTAGTTCTGTGCTCATATCTCCACCCCTGGTTTAACAGTTTGGTAGCCACACAGCTTTCCAATGAAGGCCCTGGATGGAAGGGTCAGAGCCACTATAGGCCACGCGTGGTACAGGCACTGTCAGGTCCTCAATTCAGTTCAATTCAATTCACAGAATATTTGTGTCTACTAAGTGCCAGGCAAAAATGAAAGTCCTGCCCCCTTCCCATGCATTGTATTATTTCCAGTGCTACAGATGCTCTGGCCTCTTAAGATAGATGGGATGGGTCAAGAAGAGACACCAGTTAGGGAACCAACAGAGACAGGAATTCTGCCTTCAGTTCTGTAATGACATGGGAGATTTTCCTGTTGAGGATCATCGTCCACATTGCACCAACTCACTAAGTCAGAGTGGATGGCAGCTTCAGCGAAGGCCCTCTCTTCACAGCAGCCTGGCGGAATGGATTTGTGCTCTAAAGGCTTGGATTCAAAACCTGGCCCTCTACTATGTGACCACACAGACACACACTCCAAAGTGTAGCCTGATAGACCATTGAAATCAATTGTTCACTATGACTTTGCCACAGATGTCCGAGCTGAGGGGGCTCTTGTAACAATGTAGGAATATGAATAGTTCAGCCTCAGGATTGAGAGAAGCTATATGGGAGCGGTGCAAACTAGTGGCCACCTACCATATAGACAGTTACCAGGATTCTGAAGGCTCCTTAGTAGGGAGCCCTTGATGCATTTAAAACCTAGGGGGCGTAGGACCTGCTGTGTGCAGCTGTATGAGGAATGGACAATAGAAGAGCCTGAATGCCAGGAATCCTGCTAGAAGGTGAACTGAGGCCCTAGGACCATACGGCTTTTTATTGGCGAAGCCAGGACTTCAGTTTAAATTAGGAATGACTGGCTCTTGGCCAGTAATGGAGTTTACTTAATGAGGGCTGAGGGCTGATAAGAATACATTTGCCATATAAGGATTGGCTGAGAGGACTGGTGATTTTTGGCCCAGAGAAGGGAAGAGAATAAGCACTTGTGTGTGTGTATATATATATATATATATATATATATATATATATATATATAAAACCCCCATTTTACAGATGAGGAAACTATGGCAAACAGAGGTTAAGTGATTTGCCCAGGGTCACTCAGTGTCTGAGGCTAGATTTGAACTCAGGTCTTCCTGACTCCAGGTCCAACACTCCAAGCACTATGCCAAAGGTCATGCCTGAAGAATCCTTAAATAGGAGAAGGAACTTGATGGAGGTCCTCAGGAATTTGAAAGACTACCACATGGAAAAAAGGATTCGATATCTTCTGCTTGGCCCCAGAGGACAGAGCAACACACAAGGGCAGGAAGTAGCCAGGAAGCAAATTTTTGCTTGATACACAGGAAAAGTTTCCGAATGCTCAGAGCTGTCTGAAAGTGAGATAGGATCCTTGGAAAATAGGGGCAAAGGCTGGATGGCCACTTGTTACTTATGATGTAGAGGAAAATTTTATTCAGGTTCAGCTTGGGCTAGATGGCCGATGAGGTCCTTTCCAACTCAAATTCTGTAAAAGCTGACTTTAAACTTCAAATCTAGCTAGAAAACTGAACATATAGCTAGACTAGAAATATAGCTAAACTGGGAATTAGCTAGAAAGTTGGAAATGCTCCCTCCCCAGCAGAACGTAAGCTCCTTAAGGGGAGGGATTTTTCTTTTTGTATACACACACACACACACACACACACACACACACACACACACACACACACACACACACCCCTCGTGTTATTGAAACAGACACACAAGTCCATCAAGAATGACCACACATGTGTCACCTACATCAAATCGTTTGCCTTCTCATTGAGGGGCATGGGGAGGGAGAGAAAGAATTTGGTACTCAGTTTTTAAAACAAATATTAAAAATCATTTTTACATGTAATTTGGGAAAATAAAATATTAAGAAAAGAAAAGGATAATGTCTACAAATGGATAATAGGATCGTTTCTTTCTGCTTCATTTATTCCATCAGATTCTTAGATTTCCTCATCCAGGTACTCCAATACCCCAAGTCGGTGATCTCATGATGTGAGTACTCTCTCTATGCAGATTGCAACACATTCGACCCTCTGGTGTCACTCCTGTCTATGTTCTTCCATAAATTCACCACAGAGGGGCTTCCCAACCTGCTGGAGAGCCTTCCTCGCTTCCCCTTAAGAGGATACCGTTACCAGTCCATCTTTCACTCACCTCCTCCTATTATGATGTTCTTTGTACCACTCGTCAATTTTTTTGGTAGTGTATCACAACCTGCTCACGCCCACCACGTGTCTCTCCATTGCCCATTGGGTGATCTTCAATTTCTACTTTTCGAAGACCAAAATGTTCCAAGGATCACAGTCATACAAGACTAGATGATCGTTACCACTAAAACAATGTGCCTTTGTTTCGGAGATAATTGGAGTCACAAAAGTACTTTGGAACTTTCCAAAAGAAATCCAGCCAGCTCTCCTCTGCTTGTTCACTTCTACTTGCTGTCAGATGAGTTAACACATGACAGCACTTTGCAAACTTTAAAGCACTGAATGAATCCTGAGTATTATTTTCATCTGAGGTCTGTAAACTGATGGGGGAGGCAGCTAGGTGGTACAGTGGATGGAGTGCCAAGCCTGGAGTCAGGAAGACTCATCTTCCTGAGTTCAAATCTGGCCTCAGATACCAACTAGCTGTGTGATTCTGGGCAAGTCACTTACCCCTATTTGCCTCAGTTTCCTCATCTGTAAAATGAGCTGGAGAAGGACACGGCAAACCCCTCCAGTAGCTCTGCCAAGAAAATCCTAAATATTGGGTCGTGAAGAGTTGGATGTGACTGAGAAACAATTGAACAACCACATAGTATGCCTGCTGGATACATCTCCTAAATGAGATCTATTTGCTTTTTTCCTATGTGAATTTTAGAGTGATTACAGACCTCAGCAAGATGCCTCTGCCGTATGCTGGGGCTCGATCCCTCTTTGGCTTGGCTTCAACACTAGATCGCGTTCATCATAGTGGTGAACATTTTGGCAACCGTACATCCTTCCATTTTACACCTCACTTGATATAATAATCACAGGGTCTTTGATCAAGGTTATTTCTCTTATATCTTTCAAGGAATCTTGTATAATTCTGACAGATGCGAGGAAGGCCCCTTGTTAGAGGAGAGCCTATGAAGGTGACATTTTGTTTTACCATATAAAAACGTTTTTGACAATCAAAGGTAATTGCTTATTTTCTTATCTATATAAAAGTTTTATGAGCATAATCTATTTCACTCTTCAAGGGCAACCTTGCAAAGGTATTAGAAGAAAACACTTTCCCAAGTGACGTTCCAGAGTAGATCCACATTTACCGTCAGACAATTGGATGAAATATGTAGAGAGAGATTTGTCCTCATTCGATCACACACTTTATTGATTCTTTTCTGCTAAACAGAACAGAGGACTTTTCCCCAAACATGAACCATGCAGTAAGCTCAGGGCCAGGACCACAGCACAGTCATGAGCTTATGTGGGATAGGAGCTTGTAGTGGGGTGGCATCTACCACATGGTTATACGTGGAAACACAGAGACAAGAGTCAGAGCTACACTCAACACAGCTATCTATAGACACAAGAGACTACACACCTACACACACACACACACACACACACACAGAGGCCCAAGGAGAGTTCACACATGGATGGGGATGGGAAAATTGCACTAGAAATGGATAGTGTCTTGAGAGAGGTCTTCTGAGAAGGCCATTTGCGGTGGGGCCTGGGGTGGAGACAGTTGCTGTGACGGCCTTGTGTCTCCAGCTTTCTCCCTACCCTGGACTTCCCAGGGGCCTAGCCCTGGGGTCAAAGTCAAGGTTGGGGTCAGGGTCAGCATTGGAGGTGACTGAAGCTGCTCCCAGGCAGACTGTTCTCCCTGGGGGATGGGGAGAGAAGGTCATTGTGAGGGTTACCTGGGACAAGAAACTTTGTCCCCACCCATTCCAGAAGCAACAAACTGCCCATAGACCAGGAAAATCTAAGCCCCAAGCTATCTCTTCTTTGAGATGTGATTAGGGGAGGAAGAGGTCGTGTGGACATACTGACATTGCTGAGTTCTATAGCCTGAATCCCAGGAGCCCTATGGAGCAGGCTGTAAAGGGGCATTTTCAGTAAGTTAAGGAGAAGGGTTCCTTACTTTGCCAGAAGGGGAGGGGTATGGCTCCTTCCTCTCTGGAGCCTTCACCTTTGAACCAGCAGCATCCACCTGGGATATGATGTTCCCCAAAACATTTTCAATCTGCTCAACCCGGTTCTTGAGTCTGAGGGTTGGAGAAGATGTAGGGACTCATGTGAGTCTGAATGGACTCGACCATATGCATCAGAACCAGGGAAAAACCCTGTGTGCCTGGGAGAAGGGGGAGCAAGAGCTCATGTGTTCATCTGAGGAGTCCTATGAGCTTGTTGGGGGAATGGGGCTGTGTATTTCTGGTGGGGAGGCAAAGCCCTGCTGTCAAAGGAAGACAGAAGCTTGTGTGTGTTGAGGGCAGAGGGTGGGATGAAGAGTCATTAGTGTCTGGTTATGGGGCAGAACACTGTGTCTGGGGGTGGAGACTAAGCCCTGACTATCTTTAGGAACAAAGCTATTATGTCTTAGGGAATGAGGAAGGGATGTGAGGGTGTGTGGTTGGGGAAGAGACACAGAGTTATCTGTATCTAGGGGTGAGAGAAGCATACGGGGCTGGGAGAGAGGACAGAGTTCTGTTTATGACTTGGAGGGAACAGAGCAATGTGTACAGGATGGGGAACAGATTTGAGAAAGACAGGGGTGTCCCAGATCCCTGTGTGTCTGGGGAGGGAGAATAGAGCTATGTCAGGAAAAGATAGTCATTTGTGTTGGAGAGAGGCCGGAGCTGTGTGTTTACAGGTGGGATAGTTTTGTTGGAGGGACATATTCTTGTGTGTTGAAGAGGACACAAATTCTTGTATGTCTAGGGTTGAGGACTTTGGGCTTGAAGACAGAGTCCTTTGTGGAATATAGTTGTTTGTGCCTCAGGAGAGAGTGGACAGAGGCACATATCTCTAGGAAGGACCGAGCTCTGAGTGTCTGGGGTTAGGGACAGAGTCCCGTGTCTGTGTAGGCCCTCTGTAGTCTGCCCCATTACACTTTATATGGATTCTTCTGCAGTCAGTGCTGGGCATCACACCTTAGGAAGGGCATTGAGAAATATTTAGAGCAGGCCAAGTAGAATGTGAGGAACCTCAGACACATGCCATGTTGGAGAGATGGCTCTAAGAAGACATAACTGGGTCTAAGATTTGAAGGATGGAAGAAGAAGAATCAGTCATATTCTGTGTGGCTCTGGAGGCCAGAACTTAGAGCGAGGAGTAGAAGCTGCAAAGTTCAGCTGGATGTAAGGAAAAGCCATTACTCTCTCTTAGGAGTATCCAAAAGTGAAACAGGCTGTCTGGAGAGATAGTGGACGCCCCTTTCCTAGAGGTCTTCAAGCCAAACTGGATGGCCACCTGTCAGGTAGGTCATAGAAAGGAATCCTTCTGGAGCTGTGTTAGATTAGATGGCCATGGGGGTGCCTTCCAACCCTGAAATTCTCTGATTCTCCACAGATATCTACACAAGAGGCAGAACCCTGCTTATGTCTTGGGTGTCGGAGGGTTGATAAAGCCGGTTATTTCTGCAAGGAACAGAGCTCTGGATGTTGGGGACGGGGAAGAGTCATGAGAACTCATGAAGGGACAAAGCCATGTGAATCAAGGGAGGTCGAACCCCCAAGGACCAGGAAGGAGAACATTGTGTATCTGGAGGCAGGGGGACATTGTCCCTGGAAGGAAAAGATGGTGTGGTTGGGAGTGGGAGGTAGTATATGAGCCTGAGAGGGTACAAAATCCTATGTGAACAGGGAATCTCATTAGTGTCTTGTGTAGAGGATAAAGGCAACTGTGTCAGAAGGGCACAGGAAGGGAATAAGCATTTATCAAACACCTGCTATGTGCCAGGCGCTGTGCTTAGTGCTTTAAAAATATCATCTCATTTGATCCTCATACCAGCCCTGGGAGGGAGGTGTTACTATTTATCCCCGTTTTACAATTGAGGAAACTAAGGCAAACAGAGTTTAAGTGACTTGCCCAAAGTCACACAACTAGTAAGTGTCTGAGGTCATATTTGAATTCAGGTCTTCCCGACTCCAGGCCCAGTTCTCTATCCACTGAAACACCAGACACCTCTGAAGATGTAAAGTCTAGAGCTTTGACAATAGATATAGAGCCTCCCACCCCCACCACTGTGTGTTTGGTAGAGAGTAGTCTCAGAGGTCTGGGGAGGGACTGAACCATTTGTGTTACGGAGGACATTCCTATATATTGAGGTGAGGAGGTGACAGACTCTTACTAAGTCCTGGCGTGGAAGATAGCGCTTGGTGTTTCTGAAAAGTGGAGAATCCCAGTAGATCTGAGATTTGTACACCCAGTGATTTACAAATTCCTGTGTGTCTGAAGCATAGCTTCCTTAAATCTCATTAGGTTGATCAGGGAATTCATCAAATTGATCAAGGCGTCTCTGGTCACTCTGTTTGCTTTCGGTGGGAAAACAGGAAGGGGAAAGGGACGGAATCTTGGAGAGCTGGAATGAAGAGATGGGGGCTATGGGGTACCCTGTGTTCCTAGAGTAGGTTTCTGGATAAATGGGTAACCAGAAGAGGCAGCAAACCCTTGTATATGGCAGGGGAAGGGGGTTAGGGACAGAACTTTGTGTATCTGTGGGAGGTGGAGCATTTCATGGTCTCTGTGCTTGCTTCAGAGGCCTGCGTATGTGTGACAGGTGGCAAATCCCTTCATGTCAGGGACGGCATGGGGTGAGAATATAGCCCTGAGGGCCTAGGTGGGGGAAAAGGCAGGGGATAGGATGGGACAAGCCTGGTGTACACAGCCTTTATGGAGTAGTGAGTATCTAGATATGAACCTAGTTTCTTCAGGGGATGGAGACCTATGTGACTGGGGGAAAGGAGGGAATCATGGGCTCTGGGGGCCCAGAGACCTGTATGTAGTGGACAGGTCAGACCGATGTATGTCAATGGAGGAAAGAAATCTTTGTTCTTTCTATTCAAGAAGTCTTGGATGTCGGATGTCGGTTGTGTCTGGGAAGAGAGGATGGGAGGGCAGGGCAAAGTGCCTTGGGAGAGCTACAGGGCCTACGTGTGGATAAACCACAGCTGTCTTCATTTTGGGGTGAAATAAAGGCTGATTGTCAGAAGACGGAGAGGGGGGTATTTCTGTAGGAGAGAGAGCTTTGCGTGTTGGGGGAAGGGTCCCTAGAGGGAGAATGGCATGTGTGTCTCTGTTGGTCAGGTTGCAGGGGGAAGCGAGAAGATGACAATTCTCCTGGGTGTGGCGGTGATAGAGGGCTGTGTCTGGGAAAGGAAAAGGGACTGAGCTGGGCTCAGTTTTTGTGTCTGAAAGGGGCCACAGGACCACATAAGCGTAGAAGGGAAGGAGCTGGGGGCAGGAAGGCACAGAGAAGGAAAGCTGAATCCTGTGCATTTGGGAATAAGACCAGAGTAGTGTGAGTTTGGGAGGGAGGACAACAAAGTTCTATTTGTTTGGAGTGCAAGGTCTTTGGAGGAGGGACATGGGGGGAAGGGTGAGATATGCTGGGTGTCAGAGAGGAAAGCAGGGGCCCATCTCTCAGGGAAGGAGATTGAGGCCCATGAGCCTGTGAGTGGGTGGACGGGGATGGAGCAAAGTCCTGTGTGTGGAGACAGAACTGTGCGTGACTGGAGACAAAGCCCTGTGTGTATCTGTGGAGAAACACATCGGAGGGGTGCAGCTGTGTGGGTCACATATGGGTGATGAGGGAGGGCTGGAGGGAGCCGAGCAACTTGTGGTTAGGAAAAGACCGAAGTCTTAGTAAATGGAGGAGAGCCCTGTGTGTGTCTTTTGGGGAGGGAAGGGGGAGGTGAGGTGGGGGA
>JAQQSZ010014306.1:0-11549 GCA_028646595.1 Phalanger gymnotis
GGCGTTCTCAAGCCCCGCCTCAATGACCAGAGACCATTGGTTCCCGAGTTGGCCCCTCCTAAGTCACCAATCCACACCCACACAGGTTTCACACCTGACAGGGCCCTGGGCCTGGGGCTTAGCACTTAACAGCTGAAAGTACTTCCACTCAAAAGAAACAAAAGCCATGCTAATGAGACAATTTTGCTTAACAACACACCACATCACACCTATCAGATTGGCTAACATGACAAAACAGGAAAGTGATAAACATTGGAGAAGATGTTGGAAAATTGGAACACTAATTCATTATTGATAGAGTTGTGAACTGATCCAACTATTGTGGAGAGCAATTTGGAACTATGCCCAAAGGGCTTTAAAAATGTGCATACCCTTTGACCCAGCAATACCACTTCTAGGGCTGTATCCCAAAGAGATCATAAAAATGGGAAAAGGATCCACATGTTCAAAAATATTTATAGCAGCTCTTTTTGTGGTGGCCAAGAACTGGACATTGAGGGGATGCCCATCAACTAGGGAGTGGCTGAACAAGTTGTGGTATATGAATGTAATGGAATACAATTGTGCTATAAAAAATAATGAACAGGCAGACTTCAGAAAAAACCTGGAAAGATTTACATGAATTGATGCTGAGTGAAGTGAGCAGAACCAGGAAAACACTGTACACAGTAATAGTCACAATGTGCGATGACTAACTTTGATAGACTTAGCTCTTCTCAGCAATGCAAGGACCCGAAACAATTCCAAAAGACTCATGATGGAAAATGCCACCCACATCCAGAAAAAGAAATATGGAGTCTGAATGCAGATCGAAGCAGACTATTTTCTTTTTTTGTTTTATTTTGTTTTCTTTCTTCCTCATGGTTACTCCCATTTGTTCTAATTCATCTATACAATACAACCAATGTGAAAATATGTTTAATAGGAATATATATATGTAGAGCCTATTTCAGATTGCATACTGTCTTGGGGATGGAAAGAAAATTTAAAACTTATGGAAGTGAATGTTGAAAACTAAAAATATATAAATCAATTTGTTAAAAAAAAAAAAGAAAGAAAGAAAACCCCAAAGGAGGTCAGAAAGAGGCAGACAGAATTGAAATCCACTGATCAACAACAGTCACTAGTAGGTAGGGTCCTCAAAGTGATGCTAACTGCATCTTCCCCTCGGTGTTTTAGGGAACACCCTGAAGAATTGTGGATGCCCACTGCTATCAGCCACCCCTATTCCAGCCTGCTCTCCATTGCCAGTTACAATCAGTACTTACCCTATTTATTTGATTGACCCATTGATTACTATTCACTATCCATGTAACCGGTTAACATCGATGAGCTTTTATAAAGAAATATTTACTGAGAAGGTGTAGCAATAATATAAGTACCAAAAAAATTCTCCCAAACTGGAAGACGCTCCCCTGTCTACCATCTTAGTCACTAGAGGATATGAGCTCAAACTTAAAGTGTTTGCTACAAAGCATTTGCCCCCACCCACTTCATTTCAACAGTAGTTTAACTGATGAATTCATGCTTCAGGATAGGATGCCTCAGCTACTGGGTTGAGCCCCTCCTGGGCAGAATCTCACAACTCAAGGCTGGGTTCCTCACAAGAATTTTGTTATTATTGTTTAGTCATTTTAGTCACGTCCAACTTTTCATGATCCTATTTGGGGTTTTCTTGGCAAAGATACTGGAGTGGGCTGCCATTTTCTTCTTCAGCTCATCTTATAGATGAGGAAACAGGCAAACTGTGCTAAGTGACTTGCCTGGGGTCACTTACCTAAGTGTCTGAGGTCAGATTTGAACTCAGGTCTTCCTGACTCCAGGCTCAGCGCTCTATCCACTTTGCCATCTAAATTTTGGTGTGAGCTCTACTTCCTTGATCTTCCAACCCTTTGAAATACCATAAGACCTTCTACCAAAGCAATGGAGACACAAACAAAAGGCAGCCCCTGGGAGGCCATAGGCTGACCTATTTCATGGCAGCTCTGGGGGAGAAAAGACACAAGGCTCCTCCCCAACAGAAGGCCGTAGCAGTTCATCTTCCTTGGTTAAATGCAGAGAAGGAGTGGGAGTAAGAGGTAGAGTCACTGGGTCCTTTCGTATGCACACTCACTACTAACTGAGCAGCCAATCCAAAGGCCCCTCTTTTACACACAGTAAGTGAACAGCAGACCACCAGAGAATCCCAAGCAGGGTTGCATCAAAAAGTGCAGGATGATTATGTGACTAATGACTGAGGCCTGGTTGACCAGTCCTGTTACACAAAGAAATAAAACAATAGGTTTTTAATGAAAAGTGATGCCAAACTATTAAGGAAAAGTATTAGCAAAGTGTCTATTGTAGCATATCATAGCAAGATTTTTTTCACTGTGACTATTAAATTTATATCATGAAACAAGAATAATTCAACATTAGGAAAAATCATAAGAATAAGTAATGATATTAATAAGAAAAACGATTTTTAAAATCACATGATCTCATCACTTTTCTAGCTTAGGTCAGCCTGGGAAGACCAACAGAGAAGTCTGGACACTGGGGATAACATATGACCTAGAGCCCACCCAAGTAACCCTCTGTCACAGGGATGAGCTGGGTGCAAGGGAAAGAGGAGGCCCCAGAACCATACAAAGGACTATAAGATGCAGAAATAGGTGCCAATTGGCAGCTTTGTCACAGACTGTCCAGTTCCAGTCCCAGATCAAGGGTGGACTGAGAAGACTTTACCCAGAGGAGCAAATCCAAAGTGAGGAACTGTTCTCAGGTCCTGGGCTGTGTTCCAGAAGTTTAGAAGCAAGCAGCAATAGTGTGGCTCAGACCCCGAAGATGGAGTAGTCTCTAACCCAATCTGTAGCTTGAAGAGGAATAACCAGGGCAGAAATCTCAGATCAAAGGGAAGCATAAAATTCTGTCACTCTGAACCAGCAGAACTTCCCATATGTGTGGTAAGGGCTGATTCCAGCAGCAGTCTACTACTTTCAAAGCTCAGGCTAGGGGAGCAACAATCAGACTTTGCCCTTTATCAGACCACTTAGGGAGCAGTGGAAAACTTACAGGTCCCTGGCCTGAGCTGTCCCTAAGATCTTGGAATAATATAATACTCAATACTCCCAAGAAAGCAGCAAGATAACCATTCCAGATCTTCTAACATAATATTTAAAGTCAGGAAGTAGGTTGAATAAGCAAACAATTAAAAAAGGAATCCCACCACTAAAAATCTTTTTAGGCTGTCAGGGATATTCAAGATGCAAACCCAGAAGAAGAGAATGACTCTAAAACATCTACAAGTAAATCCTCAAAGCAAAACATAGGTTGGACACAAATTCAACCAGAATTCCTGTAAAAGATGAAGCAAAAGTGTATTTAAAAAAAATTATATGAGAGCACTAGAGGAAAAACTTGGAAAAGAAATGAGAGACACAGAAGAAAAAACTGGAAAAGGAATTAAGGAGCTTGGCGTAGGAGGTACAAAACTATCCTCAAGCAACAAACTCACTGAAAATTCAAATGGGCCAAGTGGAAGCTGATGGCACCATTTTGATCTTATCTTGGTAAATAGTGCAAGATATTGGCCCAGTTTCTGCCAGTTTTCCCCAAATTTTTTTTTTACCAAATAATGAATTCTTATCCCAAAGTCTTAAGTCTTTACACTTGTCAAATATAAGGTTATTATATTTATTTGCTACTGTAAATTTTATGTCCACTCTGTTCCATTGATCTACCTTTCTATTTTTTATTCAGGTCCAAATAGTTTTCTATATGTGTGTATATGCATATATACATATACATATATGTATATATACGCACACGTAGGTATATGTATACGTATATTCCCCAATTACGTTAAAACAATTTTTTAACATTTGGGTTTATTTTTAAGTTTTGAGTTCCAAATTCTATCCCTTTCTCTCTTCTCCTTCTCCTCCCTGAAATGGTAAACAATCAAATATAGGTTATACATACGCCGTCATGTAAAACTTTTCCACATTAGTCATTTTGCACAAGAAGATTTGAATAAAAGAAAAAGAACAAAGGAAAGTGGAAAGTAGAATGCTTCAGTTTGTATTCAAACAGTATCAATTCTTTCTCTGGAGGAGGATATTATGCTTCATCATGAGTTCTTTGGGATTGTCTTGGATCATTGTATTGCTGAAAATAGCTAAGTCATTCAAAGTTCTTTATCCAAAAATATTGCTGTTGTAATGTATAATGTTTTCCTGGTTCTGTTCACTTCACTTTGCATCAGTTCATGTAAGTCTTTTCAGATTTTTCTGAAATCATCCTGCTTGTCATTTCTTATAGCACAATAATATTCTATCACAATTATATACCACAGCTTGTTTAGCCGTTCCCCAGTCGTTGGGTATCTCTTCAATTTCCAGGTCTTAGGCAGCACAAAAAAGAAGTGCTATAAATATTTTTGTACAAATAGGTCCTTTTCCCTTTTTTAGATATCTTTGGGATATAGACCAAACAGAGGTATTGCTGTATTAAAAGGTATGCACAACTTCATAGGCAAGTACCAGATAGTTTTGATAATTACTGCCTTATAACATAGTTTAAGATCTGGTACTACTAAATCGCCTTCCTTGACACCAAAGGACAACAAGAGATATAAAAACAAAGTCAAAAGACTGAAAAAGTAGAAGAAAAATGTAAAGTATATCTCTTGGCAAAAACAACTGACCTGAAAAAATAGATTGAGGTGAAAAAACCTTAAGAATTATTGGACTATCTGAAAGCCATGACCAAAAAAAGGAGCCTAGACATCATATTTCAAAAAATCTTAAAAGAAAACCTTCCCGATCTCTTAGAATCAGAGGGCAAAGTAGAAATAGAAAGAATCCACCAGTCACCTCCTAAAAGAAACCCACAAATGAAAACTTCCCGGAATAGTATTGCTAAATCCAGAGCTACCAAGTCAAGGAAAAATATTGCAAGTAGTCAGAAAAAAGACAGAATTCAAGGACTGAAGAGGCACAATCAGAATCACATATAATTTATTAGCCACTACTGTAAAGGAGTGGTGAACTTGGAATATGATATTTCAGAAACCAAATTATATAGATTTAGAGTCAAGAATAACATGCAGGAAAAAAAAACATCCAAGTATAATTCTGTGGGGGGGGGGAGAGAATAGAGGATTTCCAAGAATTCCTAATAAAAAGACCAAAACTGTATAGAAATTCAAACTTAGGGAATTAAGAGAAACAAAAAAGCAAACATGCATGAACAATGACAAAGGACAAAACAAGGATAAACTACTTATATTTTCATATGAGAAGATGATACATGTGTCCCCTTTGAACTCTATTGTAAACTGGTGTCATAGAGTTTAATTAGATGGAGCATCTGGGACTGGTTCTGTTATGTATTGATGATCCTTAAAAAAGAATGGGAAGGGAGGTGAAGATAAATACATTGAGAGTGATGTGAGAGAAAGGAAAAGAAAGGAAAAAGTATCTCCCATAACTGGAGTGAGCAAGTCTATACAAACAAAGAGTAAGGGGTATGGGAAGTAAATGACACTTGAACTACACTCTTATCTGAACTCATGAAAGGAGGGAAGAATACACATATATACCTAATTAGGTGCAGAAATGCATCTCACCCAACATTGAAATAGGAGGGAAAGGGAAGGCGGAATAAGAAGGAATTAGAGGGAGGGTAGATTAAGGGATGAATTAGTCCTAAGCAAAACAAACTCTAGTTAAGGATGCACAAAAAATATTTTTAATTCTTTTTGAGGTGGCAAAGAATTGGAATGTGAGGGAGTGTCCATCAATTAGGGCATGGCTGAACAGGTTGTGACATATAGATGTCACATACATAAGACGTGATGAAGTGATGGTTTTAGAGAAACCTGAGAGACTTGTATGAGCTGACACAGAGTGAATTAAGTAGAATCAGGAGAACAATTTGTACAGCAGCAACAATATTATAGAGACAAATAGCTTTGAAAGACTTTGGAGCTCTGATCAATGTTAGAATTTCATAGGACTAATGAAACACATTGCCCACCTCCTCAGAAAGAGATGAAAGATTAGGAGTTCACAATGATGTGTGTGTGTGTGTGTGTGTGTGTGTGTGTGGAGAGAGAGAGAGAGATGTCTATACATATACAGAAATATGTACACATATGTGTTACAAACATGTTTATGTGGATAGACATATATATGTATATATACACATACATGGATTGTATTTATTTTGTCTTTTGGACATTATCAAATGAGGACGTTTGTTTTACTTGACTGTACATGTTTATAACAGGAGTTTTTTCTGTCATTCTTAATGGGGGGGAGGTGAGATAGATGGGGAAAGGGGCAGGTTTTTATTTTTTTAAAAATAAAATTTAATTAAAAACAATTCTTTAATTCTAAAAAATGTCCCATGAAATAATGTTTCTTATAGCTTCTGGGTACATAATAAACTCAATTCATCAACTCCTTTCCTTGCCTTTCCAAAGAGCCATAGTTCCATTTAAGTGTGACACTCTCTCTCTCTCTCTCTCTCTCTCTCTCTTTCTCTCTCTCTCTGTCTCTTCCTTTTTCTTCTGGTTTAATTTATAGCAAAAATGTCGAGATTGGTGTGATTTTACTCCCCTAGCAATATGTTCACTTGTCAGCCATCAGACAATGATCTTAAATTTGGAGGGCCAACAATCAAATTGAAGCTTATTGATGGTCTAAAAATTGTATGATTCTTAGTATCTATCCTCTGCTCTCTTTTCTGCCACTCTGTCATCACCACTCCCAAAGCAGAGGAAACCACACAGGACTGAGGTCTGTTTTAATTTTTTCTTTGATTGATGAGTTGCCATGGCCCCCCAAAAATGACATCACCAAATGGTCATCCTACTAGTGCTGTATCTCTCTATGATTGGCAAAAGTTGGTCTTGACAAACAGACTCAGTCTGTTACCAGCACCACACTTCAAGCCTTTCCAATGTAGTGGAGCTTTCCAGAGCTTATATTCTTCTGACCTAGGCTTTGAGAACCAAGGATCACCTCTATGCCATGATAAGGTATCATAGTAAGATTTTGTGGAGGAATTAGACCAAATAACAACAAAATCTATGTGGATGAATAACAAGTCATGAATATCAAGGGCCATAATGAAGCGAATTGAGAACAAGCATAAGCATGGCACTATCAGGTCTCAAATTATATTACAAAGCAGTAATTATCAAAACTATCTAGTATTGGATTGAAAAAAAGATCATTGGAAAGACAAGATAGGTAAGACATAGACAAAAACAATGAGAATAGCAGCCAACTGGTTAATAAACCCACAAGGACAAATTATTGTGAAGAGTTCTTTGTTTAACAAGAACTACTGGGAACCTAGGAACCAATGTAGTGTAAAGTAGGTTTAGCTCAGTATCTTCTGCCATATGCCACCAATAAACAATTTAAGTATGAAACATCATATAAAAATTGAAAGAGAATAAAGGTCATATCTTTCACAACTATGGATGGGAGACAAACTCATAACCAGACCTGGGATACAAGAGAGCATCAAAGACAAAATAAATTATTGTGATTATATATAATCAAATTTTTTTGCACAAATGAAATGATTACAAGTAGAATCAAAAGAAAAGATAGGGGTTGCGGGAAAATCTTTGCATTAAATATTGCTGATGAAAGTCAGGCAGCCACAATCTATAGAAATTTGATACAAACTATAAGATTAAAGGCCAATAATTTTTAAAAATTTAACTACTCAAGGAAGTCTTTCATCAATAACACAGCACCAAACAGTTCTGTTTTTACTACAAATCAACGGTTTCTCCCTATTTTCACAATCCAGTTTTGACAGCATAACAGGAAGATAAGCTTGCTCTCTGAAAAAAAGTCATAGCATGTAGAATGCCGTACCCTGAGTCACTTGCTGATATTTTTTATGCCTCCCAGAGAATGAAAATTGTTCACAATAATATTCATCACCTCTCATCTGGACTATTGTTCTTCCTACTTTCATTCTTTTTCCTATCCTCTATATAATACATCCTCCAAACAGGTACCAAATAAATCTATTTAGGGAACAGGTATGACTACTTCACTACTGTGTTCAAAAATCTTCAGTGACTCTCTGTCCCCTACAGAATAAAATACAAACTTCATCTGGAATTTAAAGCCCTCCATAAAATGTCTGTCTTCCCACTGTTAGAGGTAGAAAACCTACCCTTCCAATCTTATTCATATGGATTCCCTTCATGCATTCTACAGCCAAGTAAACTGGTTTTCTAGCTTCCCTAAACTCAACATTCTGTCTCCAGGCTCTGGGCATTTGCACAAAACATGCCCCACGTCTGGAGTGCTCTGTCTCCTAACCTCTGCCTCCAAAAATGCTTATCTTTTTTCAAGACTCAACTGAAGTACCACCTTTTTCTTACTTAAGGCTCCTCCCAATTCATCCAGAAATGAACTTTTATTTACTTATCTGTGTACACATCATGTCTCTCTACTACAGAGGCATTTAATCCTTTTAGTATCAAGGGCCCCGTCAGCAGTCTGGTCCTATGGATCCCTCAGAAAATTTTTAAATGCACAACTTATGATACATGGGATTACATGCATATAAAGGAAACCAATAACAATGAAATACATTATTGAAAAGAAATGTTTAAGTTCAAGGCCCTAGGTTAAGAAAGTTTGCCCTAGTAGAATATAAACTCCTTGTGTTTTCTAAAGATTTGTTTTTCTTGGTTTTGTTTTTGTATCCTGTAAAGGGTACTCAGTAAGTGTTTTATTTTGTTTTTTTTTTTTTACTGCTGTTTGTTTTTAATTTGGCTGGTCTTGAATTGAACTATATTATTAAAAAATGGAGAAATCTCACTGAAAAGTTATACTTATGTACTCCCAACTATTTCTTTCTGTAGAGATGAAGGACAATGAGTGTGGAACATGGCTTCTTATGTGAGACTATGTCAAGTGTGTGTAGTTTTGCTGAAATGGTTCTTCTGTTTTTGGCAAGGGAAAGAAGGAGGAATATACTTTAAAAAGTAAGTGATATAAAAACAAAAGATATTAACAAAAATATATTTAAAAATAAAAGTTATGCTCCCAATATAGAGACTGATGAAGTTGGGAAACGGAGCCCAAAATTACTTCCTTTATTCTGGTTGGTCTGGGGGCCAGCAGGCAAGCATTCCAGCTGAACAAGGGATTGTGTCTGGGATATTTTTTAATGTATCTTTAACAGAGTAATAGCTTTTGGGTACTTAAAAATTGTGCAATTTATTATTGATATTTTATTTTTCTCTAGGATTTTAAATGTTTGAGCTTTTGAAAGAGTGTTAGCTAGGACTGACAGCTGGTTTCCCTGTTTATGCAGAAAACTGACAAGCCAGTTTTTCTCAAAGCTTCAGCATTTTGAAAGAATAACCTCAAATAGTTGCATGACCATGTCCTTTTCTACACTACAGCCACATTAACTAGAATGGTAGTAACTTGGTGATTTGGATCAGATTTGCTACCATAACAACAATGTTACTAGCAGCGGCTGTGGAGGTGAAAGACCAACACAAGCCCAACAACAAGAGAGCACAGGTTCTTTGATCTACTTTTCTAAGGAAAGCAACTTTAAGGAGTTAGCGATCTTGCTTTAATTAAACATACATACATCATTCACTTAGTTCAGAGGAAAAAGTCAGTATACCCTGAACTTCAGAGCAAATACAGACAGAAACTACATAAACAGAGCAAAATAACACAAATCAGCAGACAAGCTTCGATCTGTCCATAGCAATATATACACAGTTACCAGAGGAAAAAGCAACATCTGGGTTTTTCAAAGCCAAGGTCAAATCACATGACATTCTTCCAGTGAGTGAGAGCCCAAAAGAAAACGCTAACCTCAGATCTTATATACCCTTCTCAGGGTCAGAGGGCATCACAACCATGTGACTCAAACCCATGTGAACTAGGCTTTCTTGTTTCTTAAGGAGGTCATCAATCAATCAATCAATCTTGATTCAATCAAAGAAACAAAGGCAAGACTCACCAAAGGCATTTGATTACCTCAGTGCTGAGAAGCACTCAAACAAAAAACAGCAAAAAGTCTAATTTTGCTTGCCATTACATTTGAAAGACAAGACTCATCAAAAGTATTTGATTACCTTAGCATTCCAAAATAGAAAATAGTAGAAAAAAAAAGTCCCACCCTTCTTACCATTACAGCTACACATCATCACAAAGAATCTCAAAATGACAGATATGGTACAAGAGGCCTTAGTACATGGTATAATATATGGTATAACTGGCCTTATACCTCTTGACAAATTATGAATAAGCTAGATGGAGCAGTGGAAAGAGTGTTGGATTTTGGAGTCAAGAAGACTTGGGTTCAAATCCTACCTCAGATACTTACTAGCTGTGTGACCTTGAGTAAACCACTTAATTGCTCAGTGCCTCAGTTTCCTCATCAGTATGACAGAGATAATAATAGCACCTACCTCCTGGAGTTGTGAGAATCCAATGATTTAACATGTACAATCTTTGCAAACCTTAAAGTGTTTTTTAAATTTTTTATTTAAATCATTTAAAGCTGTTAGAAGAAGTATTATTAATTTATTTCAAGCCATTGACCTATCCATCAGAAGTTTTTATGGGGTGGAGCCAAGATGGAGGCTGGAAAGCAGGGACTTGCTTAAGTTCTTCCTCAGGACCCTCCAAACACCTAGGAAATGGCTCTGAACGAATTCTAGAGCTGCAGAACCCATGAAATAGCAGAGGGAAGCAGGGCTCCAGCCCAGGATAGCCTGGATGGTCACTAGGAAGGGTCTATCGCATGGAGCTGGGAGCAGAGCTGAGCAGAGCCCAACATGGGCCTCACCAGGACCAACCAGACCAGGAGCCAGGCGGGAGCCAGGCAGAACAGGCTGTAGCACCCTAAATCAGTGAGTTGTGGCAGTTACCAGACTTCTCAATCCACAAATGCCAAAGACAACAGAGAAGGTAAGTGGGAAAAGCTGCTGGGACTGAGTGAAAGGAGTTGAAGGTCAGGGTGGGGTAGGTGGTGCAGCTTTGAGAGTGCTTCCAGAGCTAGAGCTGCAGTTCCTTCCAGCCCCAGGCCCACCTGGTAGGAGGAATTAAGCAGCGGATTAGAGCAGGAGTGCAAAGCCTGCTTTGCCCTGCCTGGATCTGGGCCACAGTTCTGGTTGGCAGTTTTGGGGGGAGAAGGAGTGCTGGTGTGGCAGAGCTTGCTGTGTAAAAGTAGCTCTAAAAATAGCAGTGCAGCCCCTCAAGCTTGGGACAAAGTACTCTCTACTCTACAAGCAGTCATACCCCAACGAAAAACTCAAGGGTCAAGTAGTTGGCTGGGAACATGAACAAGCAGTGAAAACGCTCTCAGATTCAGACTCAGACTTTGGAATCTTTTTTTTGGTAACAAAGAAGACCAAATCATACAGCCAGAAGAAGTCAACAAAGTGAAAGAGTCTACATCAAAAGCCTCCAAGAAAAATATGAATTGGTCTCAGGCCATGGAAGAGCTCAAAAAGGATTTGGAAAAGCAAGTAAGAGAAGTAGAGGAAAAATTGGGAG
>JAQQSZ010014307.1:0-11549 GCA_028646595.1 Phalanger gymnotis
AGGGCAACCAGAGTGTATGCCATCTTGGAGTGGGGGGGGTGGAAATGGGGAGAAAATCTGTAATTCAAACGCATGTGAAAATCAATGCTGAAAACTAAACATATTAAAAATAAATTAAAAAAATAACTTAAAAAAAAAGAATTTAAGCCCCTCGAGGGCAGGAACAATTTAATTTTTGTCTTTGTTTTCTCTGCTCTTAGAACAGTGCTTAAAATATAATATGCTCTTGATAAATACTTATCAATTGATCCATCATGGATAGGTCACTTACCTCCCTTGAGCCTCAGTTTCCTTATCTGTACCACACACTCTTCATTCCACTCCACCTGGTCTAATTACTATAGCTTCAAACTCAGCATTCCATCTCTGGTGTTTGTACTTTGCATAGGATCTCCTTTATGCCTGGAATGGCCCTTCTTACCTCTACCTCTTAGAATCCCTACTTGCCTTCAGTTCAGGAGTCATCTGATATTGGAAGCCTTTTCTGATTCCCCTGATTTTTAGTGCACTCTTCCTCCTCAAATTATCTCATATATACTTGTATATGTTGTAAATCCCCAGTAGAACATAAGTTTTTTGAGGGTAGGTACCACATTTAAGTATCTCAGAGAAGGCTAGCTCAGATTCCTTTTAATGGACAATGGACATCAGTACTTGAAAATTAAAGTCAAGAATTTGGAGGGAGTGGAGCGAGTGGGAAAGGTGCCTAGCGCACAGTGGACTCTTAGTAAATGGTTGTTGGATTGGATTGAATTACCTTTATTTTTATTGATGCTACCTTTTTACATTTGTATTGTGTTTCAACATTTACAAAGCGTTTCACATGGTCTCAATTGATCCTTACAACCTAATAACCATACTACCCAACCCATAGGGTGGTTTTGAGGAAAGCATTCTATAAATCTTAAGACATGATAAAAATGTGAATTTTTGTTACAGCTCTTATACTTCAGTTAGACTTACCCAGAGCAAATTGGTCAAGAAGAATAAAAATTTCCCTGTTTTGATTATCTAAAAGTCATGGCTATTAATGCTCATAGTAGTATGATACTTAACGCTCTTGACTCAATCACCAGATCCACTGACATCTGTCAACCCTTTAATGCAGGAGTTCTTCATCTTTTTTGGATGATGAACCCCCCTTTGGTAGCCTAGTGAAGCCCAAGGACCCCTTCTCAGAATTGTGTTTTTAATATGTAAAATAAAATACACAGAATTACAGAGGAAACCAACAAGTTCACAGAGCCCAGGTTAAGAACTCCTGCTTAAGGCAATCTCTCTGTATTCAAACAGAAAATACCAATGCATGTTTTCTTCTTGCCTAAATCCTTTATATGCTGGACTCTAGAGATGGATTAATTTACCTTCATCACTAAAAAACAGGACTTTGAGTTCTGTGATGTACCCACTAAACCAGTAGTTTTAAATCTCAGAACTGGTCCCTGAACTGGATTTAGGTAGGTCTTTCAGGTGACATAAATTAGACCATGTCACGCTCCCCCTCAAGCATCACCAGTGCTTTCCTATTATGACCCCTCTCCCAACAAAAAATACAAATTTCTCAACTTGTTAAATTCTTTATAATATGACTCTAGTCTATTTTTCCAGATTTATTTAATATGAACGCATTCTGTGACCCATCCAAACTGCCCCCCTAATCTGTGATTTGATTCCTGAACCCAATATTCCATCTCTAGTTTCCAGGACTTTGCATAGATTACTCTGTGTCTAGAATTCACTGCCTACTCACCTCCACCTTTAGAATTCCCAGCTTCCTGCAAATCTCAGTTCATGAGCCAACTCCCAAAGTAGACCTTTCCTGATTCCCTTAATTTTTTGATGGTTTCTCCCTTCCCTCTTGAAATAATTGTGTACACACTTATTGTTTATATGTTTCTGTTCCAGCCCAATAAGCTCATGGGGACAGGGACTATTTTTCATTTTGTAATTGTATACCCTAGACCTAGCACTGTGCTTTGGAAGTGTAACTTAATAAATGCCTGTGGGATAGCATTGTCTGGTATTATTGTCACTACCACTATTTGACTTTCAGTGGAGGAAGTTGATAAGGATACCCCAGAACAATTGACACCTATCCACTTCCTTCCTAGGAACAAGAGGCAAGAAGGTGTTAGGATCTTAAAGGAAGTATCAGGTTTTTCACTGAAGCTTGATAATACTAGAAGGTAGCTTATTTACCCTATTAAGAGTTGTGAAAAAGTTCCTCAGATAAGCATGAAAGATTAAGTTGGTTAGCTGAAGGCTCTGTCACACTTCTAGTACCATTTTAAAGAGCAATGATGTACTCACCAGGCAGGGAGTCTGTCTTGAAGAGTGAAACCCCAGTCAGCAGAGAAAAGAGTCAGCTAGAGATTCAAGTGAGAATTAGTTCTTCCATTGTTAGTCTCGATGGGGAGAGGAGTAGGCCTGAGAAACCCGGCTGAGCCATCTAACCAGAACAAAAAAAAAAACCACACAGCTGAATGGCATCAGTATGAGAACAACGCAGGAAGAAAAAAGACCTTGGAGTCCTGCATTGTAGAAGCACAGGCCAACTTGGTCACATGAGTTCCCTATGGCAGCTTCTCTACTGGTATACTCTATACACGGACCCACTCTTTCACTGAGGTTGTTTGCTTTTATGGGAGTAATGTCTTAATAGATTTTTCTTGATATCTTTTGTTTTAAATTTCCCCTGTATTCTTCCTCCCAGAAAATCACCCATTATAATATAAATTTTTAAGAAAAAACAAAAAGCGGAAAAGAAAAAAAATTCAACAAAATCAATCAATACAGTCGAAAATCTTACATTATATGCAATGTTGCCAAGATTGGTGGCTCATGATTATGATCTCTGCTCCTAGAGAGGCTGGGGTTGGTGGATTGCCTCAGCTCAGGACTTCTGTGTTACAGCAGGGCTAAGTATACTATGTGCCCATACTAAGTACAACACCAATATGGTCAGCCCACAGGATGTGGAAGGCGAGGGAGGACTAAATTGCCCAAGGAAGGTCAAGCTGACCCACTGGGAAATGCACCAGGCCAAAGTGTCTGTGTTGATCACTAGTGAGAATCAAGCCCATGCGTGGCACTGTGCTTCTAGCCCAGATGAGATAAAGAGACCTAGCATCAAAATTAAATTTTTAAATGGAAAAAAAATATACAATGTTCCATACCCATAGACAACCCCCTCCCCTCACTCTACAAAAGAATTGGGGAGGCTTCTTCTCATATCTCTTCTTCTAAGCCAAGTTTATTCTTTATAATTTCATAGCATTCATTTTCAGTTGTTTCATGGAGGTTATTTGTGTATATTATCTTCCTGGCTCTGCTTACTTCATTTTGCATCAGCTCATGTAAGTCTTTCCATGCTTTTCCTTATTCATTATCTTCATTGTTTCTTGAAGTACAGTAACATTCCATTACATTCATGTACCAAAATTTATTTAGCCATTCTGGGGGAAATGTTCTATAGCTACTGTCCTTTCTATGCCATCTCAGTAAATGCCTTTACTTTGACCTAACTTTATGTATTGGCTTTTAAAGATAACTCACAGGCTGAGGCTCATGAATTACAGTTTTCTGAATGCTGATCCAAAGTGTACTTTGAACATTTGCCCCCTGGGGAGCCAAGCTACAAACCGAGAGTGTCCAAGTAGAAGGTAGCTCAGAGGATAAGTTACATATTCGTGACAATAATACCACCCTGTCTCATATAGGGTTTAATCATTGGATTGGAAATGCATTTAGTAAGCATTAGTGCATGCTGAGCACTGTGCTGCAGAATGAGACCACAAATAGAAAATTTAGGCAGTCTCTGATGTCAACAAGCTTGCACTTTGATTGAGGGAGATATCACACAAAGAAGGGTTCAATCCATGAACAAAACTAAAGGTCAGTTGGTACTTGGGTTCTAGCATACAAAGTTAGCAGTGCAGATGGCAAGACCCCAAGGGCCTTAGGAAGTAATCATTTGCAAAGAATTTTAACATAATTTCAATTGATCCTTACAACAACCCCTGTGGGGCAGGTATCATTATTTCAAGGCTCAAAGATATGTGAATTACCCAAGATCATAAAATAAGTAAATAGTAGAACCAGTAGATTTGTAATCAATTCTTCTGACTCCTAATTTACTGGTCCTTCAACCATACCACCAGGATGCCATTCATCCCAAGGTAGGCCCCTAACCAAGGCATCTAGGTGTGCCAGATAATATACCTTCTCTGAATTATAAAAATTCACCCTTATAATCTTTCTAGTTATAAAATAACACCTTCTAGAACTGCCTGCAATTCTAGAAGGCAGTAAAGAAAGTATTACTTCATCCCTCTCTCAAAATTCTCTACCTGAATAAGTCTGTTCTCAGACTACCTGGAGAAATGTGCTCATTATAAATGGCAGTTTCCGTAGCTCCTGCCTCCAACTGTGTTTCTAAGGTACTTTTGGAGTCACATGGGATATTGCTGGAGCAGAGATACGGAAGGAACAACTGTACACCCAACCCAACTCTTCCACAATACAACTACAGTCTACAACTAGAATTATATGATTTTCACACATCTGGAATCATAAGGAATATTAAATATTTTAAATAATTGTTGGTTAATTGTTGTACACTTTTATGTATGTACAATCTTCTTATAGTAGTCTTGAAGGTGGACCTGGGATTGTCAGCTATTTAAGCTCTAAACGCTTAAAACCACACTAAGACTTTTAGAAATATTATATCAATGTTAGTTATTACCATCATCATTATTATTAACAATAATTATTAGAGACAAATTATGACTCTCTACCAGTAGAAGACGGAGGTGCCCTCCCCTGAAAAAAATCACAAATCTAGGCCAAAAAAAAAAATCTGTGCAATCATCTAGACCAGACAAATCCACTACTCTGCAAACCTTCTGCACTAAGGCCTTCTGGTGACACTTTCAGCAATACCCTGGTGTTTTTCCATAATACAATGCAGAATGGGGGTCAGTGCCACCACCAGGATATCAATTGACAAAGGTGCAAACCAATGATGATAAAAATATTCCATTGTTGTCAAAGTAATTGAGTCACAATTCTCCTTTCAATCCTAAATAAATTATAATCAGAATGGGCTGGCCTTCTTGAGGGTCCATTTGGGGCCGGAGCTTTGCAGGCAGACAAGGAAAAGCAGATCAACAACTGAGGAAGTGTTAACGTCCAGCCCAGGAAATATTGGCAATGTAGCTTATCACCGAGCTCCAACAACAGATGCTGACCAAAGCAGAAAGCAAGAATTATTTACTATTTAGTATTGTTCAGTGCTATTCATTATAATAGCTCACATTTACAGAGCACTTTAGGTTTTACAGCATGCCTTGTACACATTATCTCTACAAGTCATGTCACCTGTGTAAGATATGTATGTCCTTGTAGTTGTCTAAATGCAGATCACAATAGATATTGCTGGAATCTTAACCACCCCTTTCCGACAGAGACTTTGATTCTGGCCAGGACAATAGAACATACGCTGGCTGCTTTGTTCTTCTCTAACAGAGGATGATATTGGACTAAAATAATATCTATCTGCCCTTCTAAATAATGTTAGTATAGGCAGAGGTGGGGAACCTGTGGCCTCAAGGCCATATGTGGCCTTCTAGGTCCTTGGGTGTGGCCTTTTGACGGAGTCCAATTTTTACAGAATGAATCCTTTCGTTAAGGAGATTTGTTCTTTGACATTTGGATGCAGTCAAAGAGCCGTACTTGAGGACCTAGAGGGCCATGACTTTTTAGGTTCAAGCTATTTTCCTGGTCCCTTTCCTTGGTATTCCCAAGCTTTCATGTGCTGACTCAACCCCTTCCACCAAATGCTATTTGCACCAAAAACCATCACAAAATAGTGAGTAAATTCATTTATCCTAGCAGATAATGGCAATCAGAAATAGGATGAATTTAGGGAATGAGCTCTTCTACTGACAGAGACCTATCTCAGCAATGAAAGAGGTCCTAATGGCATCTAAAGAGAAATTCCCTAAAGTATTTAAGAAAATTAACCTGGAAATCAGGTGCTGGGTCCTCTACATGGCCCACTTCCTAGTTTTTTCTCTCCATGATATCTCCCTGAAGAGAATCTGGAATTTTGTGTGCTTATCTCAAAGCATGAATAAAAAACAGGTCTCCTCTCCAAAGTTCTCATAACAATTTTACCCCTCACATAGGGCATATATCTTTGTCCTCATTCTCATCACCAAATTAGGAGTTATACCTAAGCAGCAGCTTGCAAAATGCCTCAGGCTTGAGATCTGGCTTGTGTCTCATCTGATCCTTACAACAAACCTTTGAGGTCGGTACCAGAGAAACTGTTTTTTCTCATTTTGCAGATGAGGAAACCAAGGCTCAGAGAGATTAAATGATTTGTCCAGGGTCACATGGCAAGTAATTATCTGATTCAGAAAGTGAACTCAGATCTTCTTGATTCTGAACCTAGTATTCTACCTACTGTGGTACGCTGCCTTTTATGGCATCATCTTGCAAGAGGAATAGTTTGGGAGGCTAGACCCAACACTAAGTCTCAACCAGAATTCCTAGAAATCTGTCCTTCTTCCCCATGGCACAAGTCCCTGAACAGCCATAGCAGGTACCAAGAGCACTCTTTGTAATTGTTTCTCAGTTGTTTTAGTCGTGATAATAATAAATCAGTAAAGAAAACAAGCATGTATTAAATGTTTATTATATACCAGGCTTGGGCTACAAAAACAAACATAAAACAGTTTCTGGCCCAAAGGAGGATACATTCTATGAAGAGAGACAACATATATATATATATATTAATAGATAGAAGTATAAGTAAGATAGAATTTGTGGTTGTTCAGTTGTTTCAGTCCTGTCTGACTCTTCATGACCCTTTGTGAGATTTTCTTGGCAAAGATACTGGAGTGGTTTGCCATTTCCTTCTCCAGTTCATTTTACAGATGGGGAAACTGAGGCAAACAGAGTCAAATGACTTGCCCAGGATCACACAGCAAGTAAGTGTCTGAGGCCAGATTTGAACCCAGAAACATGAGTCTTTTTGACTCCAGACCTTACACTCTATCTACTGAGCTACCTAGCTGCCCAAGCACTAAGGTATAGCATTAGTGTCCATGGGAACACTATAGGAATACCTCCAATACCCAAGTTCCCCTGGAAATCCTGGAACAACTGTAGAGATTGTAGTCTAGGGATTCTGATCTAGGTGGGAATCAAAGATCTGTTGGGAGAAGGGACAAGGAGGAGTCAAATTTCTGGATGACAATAATACTTCATCCATAGGATTCTCAGACTCACCCTCAAATTTCTATGTTAAGATTGTATAAAACTACTTTCATTTACTAAGAGTTTTTTTAACTCTACAAGAACTGGATGGAGTCAAGTGGAGACCTCCTGTCTATGTCATTGAGCCCTGAGGGACTCCAGACATGCACAGTAAGCAAGGATGTAGATCCCAGATACCCAGCAGCCAATATGGCTCCTCAAAGTTCCAGCCATATGTACTTCACTGTACTCCACAGACACCTGGGTTATGTTCACTTTTATTTACAAAAATTCAACTGCTGCCCCAACATTAGTAATGCATGAACTCTAGCTTCTGCTTTTCTTGGAGCAGTGATGGGTTTTTGATTCTCCCAGAAAGCTTTACTATCTTCTTGCTCATGTGATCTCACAGTACTTCATACTACTGTACTCAAATGCGTAATAAATAGCCTGGCAGAGTAAAGAGTGTTAGACTTGGAATCAAGAGATTTGGGCTCGACTACTGGTTTAGACAGTTGTGTGTTCACAAGCAAAGGTCCAAGAGGCTGAGTAGACGAACTCCTTGTAGCAAACTTACAAGAAAACATAGTCATACAAGATGAGAAGCCATGGAGGGGTTACAATCTGCACTTCTAGATGTAACTTCCAAATCAACAAGATCATGAATCCATTTGGTCCATCTGAGAGACAAGAACAAGTCACTCCATCTTGGAACCTCAGTTCTTCATCTGTAAAATAGAGCTAATAATCCATGCCCTACAATATTCTACAAATATATGCGTTATTTCTATGATTGCATATATCTTATCACCTACTGTTAGAAAATAAGTTCTGTGAAGCCAGGAGCCATATTTTATATATACATATATATAATATATATACATGTATTATGTATCTATATGTCTATGTACATATATATATATATATATATATATATATATATATATATATATATATAAAATCTACCCCAGCATGTAACACAGTGTTTTGAACATAGTAACATAGTAGGCAGGTAATAAATACGTGAAGACTTCCCTGGGTGGAATGGGTAGATGAGAACAATTCGTTCCAGTAGCTATGAAGGCAACTGAAGCAAGTGCCATGGAGTGCTTAGAGCTTGGTCAAACGCTGAAGATGGCGACATCATCCACTTCATTTCTGGGCCATCGCCAGTTGTCTTGATTTTTGTCTTCCCACTGGACTTGGAGGACTCTGGAAGAGAGAGTGATGCGGATGACTTTGTACAACTCTTCATCACTTAAATCCAATTCATGCACAAGTCAAGACATGACCCTCATGATGTCACTCATCCTCTTTGAAAACAATCACTTGTGCTGAAGAAACAAACAGTATTCATCCACAGCAAATGCCACCTAATGCTTAAGGGAACATTCTGTGGCCATGGAAAAGAGTCAAGCCAACTAATCTTTTCAGAGGAATCAGATCCATACCTAGGGACTCACTGCCACCATTCTTTAGCCAACTGAGTTTTTCAGGTATATACATTGCAATTCAGAAACCCCCATGAGGAACAGCAGAGTCTAAAATGGTCAAGAATCAGCAAAATAAATTCAGGGGAGTGTCTGCATGGCCAACCCGGGTTTTTATTGCAGTGAATATTGCTTGAAAGCAGCAGACCCTCTGCTGAAGTTTGGAATGATTTTTGTTGTATTTTTTTCTGCTTCTGACAATTTGTTATAATGAAGTCTGAACTGATTAAAGTGGGGAGTGGGGAAGAGACAGAGAGACAGAATCAGATCGACATTCAGACAGAGACAGACAAGAACAGAGACTAAAATGTCAGCAAAAACAGCAAAAATGTGAAATTAATATTCCAAAGAGTTAAGGGAAGTGAGAAGGGATTTAAATGACCACGTGAATCTTCCTCCCATTCCAAACTATATTTCTCCATATACACATATACACGTATGCATACACACATACATACACACAGAGCATCTGAACACAGAACAAACAGTTGAATCCCTAAATTTTACAGGGCTACTCAAGCCTTCATATGGTGGACCCAAGTTTGTCAGGAGGAAATTTGATTGAATCATCTTCCCTCATAATTTACTTAAATGTCAAAAAAAAAACCCTCTCATTTGCCTGCCTGTCAATAGCAGCACCATGTAACATTTAAGGAGAGACTGACCTCACTTAGAGCTTTAATTCCCTCTAAGTACTTTCAAAGTACATTAACATCTCATCTAACTCTCCAGCTGGATCTTAAAGAAAGGTCACTTCTTTAAAGAAAATGTTACAGGGGCTGTAGGTGCTAAGTGTCAATGACAGTCAACTTGACCACCTGACACCTCAAATCACAGAGTACAGCACACACACACACAAAAAAAAAAGGTGAAAAAAATCTTCAAACAGCCTGACCCTCATCTTCTAGGACAAAGAGAAAAGATCTTTGTGTCTTTTAGAAATCACTAGAAAAAGAGTACACCAAAGGATTTCACCATGCTTACCACCACCCCCCCCTTTAGAAAATTATGTTTGGAAAATAACAGAATGGGGGGGGGGATTTTTCACTGAACCACCTGGCATATTCTGTGTTCCAGGATACAGACAACTGGGCACATTAGACTTTGGAGTGGGTCCACCTCTACTGTGAAGAAGGGGTTCTTTACCTAATGTCCAAGAATGTGCCTTTTTAAGATTTTGATAACATGCACTTGGTAACAAACTCTCCAAGAGTGTGTTTCAACACAACTGGTTTCCTTCGGAAAAACATGTATTTTACTTTATACCTTTGAAAATATTGTTCTGAGAAGGGTCCACAGGCTTTAATCAGACTGGCAAAGAAGGTCTAAGACAAAAAAAAACGGTAAGAAGCCCAGGACCAGAGTTTAGGGTTGGTTTCTAGTCTTGAGGTGGCCTAACATAGGTAGGATTAGGACTTGTATCCCTGACACCTACCAGAATTCCAGGATTTCAGCATTGAAAAGGGCTTCTAAGAAGAATTCTCACTACAACGTATCCAACTAGTGATCATGTAGCCTTTCTTTGAAATCTCCAGTGAACAGGAACCACCTCCTAGGCAATCCACTTTTAGATAGCTCTAATTATTAGGAAGTTTTTCCTTACATCTAACCTAGATTTGTTTCCTGACAATTGCCCCCTACCTTTACATTGCCACTAACATTACTCTTGGAAGGCAAAAGGAATAAGGCTAATTTCTCTTCCACACAAAAGTCTTTGCAGTAAATAAACAAACAAAAACAGCTATCATGTTTCCATTAAGCCTCTTCTTCACCAAGCTAAACATGGAGCATTCCTTTAACCAATTTTCACGTAGCCTGCATTTGGGACCTTTCATCATTTTGGTTATCCTTCTCTGGATACATTCCATTGGTTAACAATATTTTTTTCTTTTTTGGACTTAATAAATGTTTATTGACTGAGCGAACAATGGTTTTTCATAGATAATGATTTTCTAATTTCTGAGAGTTTTACCAGGTGTTGAAGATTTTCTCACCATGAGATCTTTTAAGAAGGATAGCTGCATCTCTCTCCACTTCCTCTTCTTTTCATAGATGGGGAACTATTGATTTGGAATGATGGAATATTAACAATATTTTTTCTAAGATTGTGGTGCCTAGAACTGAACACAACACCCCAGATGTAGTCTAACCACAGGACAGAGTATAGAAGGACTAACACTTCCTTATTCCTGAAAGCTGTGCCTCTTTTTTTTTAAACTTTTATTTTTAGTTTGCAACACACGATTCTACATAATTTTGAGTTCCAGATTTTCTTCCCTTTCTCTCCCACCCTCCCTCTCCAAAACGGCATGGAATCCCACATAACTTCCATGTATAACTTGGCATTGAATTAATTTACACACTATTCAAGTTGTGGAGAAAATTATGACCAATGGAATGAATCATGAGAAAGAAGAAACAGAACCAAAAATAAAACGAAAAACACAACCCAACAACAAATACAAAAGACAGGAAAAAAAAGGGGGGGGAGAAAAAGGCAAGCAGGAAGTGTACCTTGTTCTGCATTCATACTTCATAGTTCCTTCTCTGGATGTAGACAGCACTCTCCATCGTGAGTCCCTTGGAGCTGTCTCTGCATATTGTGTTGCTAAGAAGAGCAAAGTCTGTCAGGGTTAGTCATCACAGAATCAATATATCTGTGGTTGTGCATAATGTTCTCCTGGCTCTGCTCCGCTCACTCAGCATTATGTTGTGTAGCTTCTTCCAGGTTGTCATGAAATCTGTATCATCCTCATTTCTTATAGCACAATAGTATTCCATTACCTTCATATA
>JAQQSZ010014308.1:0-11549 GCA_028646595.1 Phalanger gymnotis
TTTTCTACTACCTCCTTACCTCTTCTCTCATAGCCCTCCCTTTACATCTCTTACTTATGTTTTTTATCCTTATATCAGCTATTTTATACAGGCATTCACAATCTATCTGTATCCCTTTCAATTGTCATAATAGCTGTACTATTGTCAAGACTGACATATATATGTGTATATATATGTATATATATATACATATATGAAACATACATAAGATGATATAATCCTATATTAAGGTGCAAATAATTTGCCCCTATTGATTAATAAGGTTTGTGGGGGTTTTTCCCCATTTACCTTTTTATGTCTCTCTTGAGTTTTGTATTTGGAGATCAAACTTTCCATTGAGTTCTGGCCTTTTCATCAGGAAGGTCTGGAATTCCCTTATTTCACTGAATGTCCATCTCCTTGTCTGGAAAATTATGCTTAATTTTGCTGGGTAAGTGATCCTTGGTTGTAGTCCCAGCTTCTTTGCCCTTTGGAATATAATATTCCAATTTCCCTTGTCTTTTAATGTAGAAGCTGAGAGGTCCTGCACAATCCTGAGTATAGTTCTGCAATATTTGAATTGTTTCTTTTTGGCTGCTTGCGGTATTTTCTCCTTGACTTTGTAGTTCTGAAATTCGGCTATAATATTTCTTGGAGTTTTCAGTTTGGGATCTCTTTCGGGGGGTGATCAGTGAATTCTTTCAATGACTTTTTTGCCATCTGGTTCTAGGACCTCTGGGCAGTTGTCTTTGATAATTTCTTCGAAGATACTGTCAAGGCTCTTTTTTTCATCGTGGATTTCTGGTAGACCAATAACTCTTAAATTGTTTCTCCTGTATCTATTTTCCAGGTCAGTTGTTTTCCCCATCAGATATTTCACATGTTTTTCTATTTTTTCATTCTTTACATTTTGTTTTAATATTTCTTTGTGCCTTATACTTGCTTAATTCTAATTTTTAATGAGTTAGTGTTTTCATTTTGCTTTTGACTCTCCTTTTCCAATTGGCTGATTTTACCTCTCAGGGTGCCATTTTCTTTATTTAGATTCTGAATCTCCATGGCCATTTTACCAGTCATATTCTTTAGGGACTTGATTTCATCAGTGTATTTTTTTTCCATTTTTTTTCCTTTTTTTTTCTTTTACTTCCCTAATTTGGTTTTTAAAATCCTCCCTTAGGTCTTCCAGAAATGCTTTTTGGGTTGGAGACCAGTTCACATTACCTTTTGAGGTATCAGGTGTGGCTATAGTGTCATTGCTGTCCTCTTCCAAATTGGTATTTCGATCATGCCTGTCTCCATAAAAAGAACCTATGGTCCTCGGTATTTTTTGCATTCTTCTTCATGTTGGTTAGCCTTTTCCTGGTTTTACAACAAATTTCTGCCTTTGGGGCTCAGGGCTCTCTGTCCCAGCTTTCTTATTCTGGGGATTGTGAGTCTAGTTGTTGTCTTTGTGAATTATAGCCTTCAGTTTCCTGAGGTGTGGGGGAGGGGTTTGGCTCCCTGATGTCTCTTTCTCTAGGGGTGCTCTCCAGCACCAAGCCTACAGATTAGTGCCTTTGGCCTTTCAGACTCTTCTGGCTTGGAAATTTTCCCCACTCAGTCTGCTTGCAGTTTCTAACTCTCTATAATCTGCTCAAATTCACTTTTTTATAGGAATCTGACAGACCTTGTGAGAGAGCTCTGGTAAGACTCTGTTTTCACGGGGCCATCTTGGCTCCGCCAATATTTATTAACTTTAATCTTTAATTGAAAAATTGACTTTCCCTTTCTCTTTCTCTTGCAATGCATCAGACAATTAGTCATCCATCAAATATTTGTTGATCCTTTGTGCCATACAAGTCTTTTTTTTTTGTTTCAGGAACTGATACAAATTCAATTTATTCTATTTAGCTTACTAAACTTTTATTGATAACTTCTTATATGCAAGGGTGTAGAAACAATGCTACACATTGGATGGACAATTGGCTTCTAAAATAGGAAAATCAGGGTCTGAGTCCTAACTCAAAAACATACTAGCCCCCATTACTAAGCAAATTTGAGATCTTCTCACTGTGTGAACTGGAGCCAATCGCTTTAAATGTCCACATGTCAAAGAAAACTAGCACATCTTCTTTGGTAGAGAGAGTTTCCTCATTGGTAGTTCCATGTACCAGTGAGAACACAGGTTCACTAAAAAATGAAACTAGAAATAACATCAACCACCCAGAACAAAACAAAAATGTAACAAAAACTTATCTTAATGAATTTACCATTTTCCTGAGGAGACAAGGCAAATTATACACATAATAATGAATACATGAAAACCTCTATCACATCAAAGAGTGAACTAATCTAAAAATGTTAGGATAGCAGTGTAGCACTCCTTTTCTTTTTTCTGCTTTCTTTGTTACACAAATTTCTCCTATGAAGAGATATTTATAGGGACTAGGTGTTAATGCCAAGGACATTTGGGAAATTTTAAAGTACTTTCAATGTCAAACTTCTCTCTGATATAAAGCTCTGTCATTACAAACATACACTCATCCAGTAATGCCTTATGTCTATGAATCATGGAACTTTATAACATTCAAACAATCAAATTTAGGGATGATCGGAAGGACACTGGTGAACGTATGTACGATGCAACATAGTCATCGAGGAGGATGTGTGTGGTTGGTCTAGTGTGTGTGGTGGCAATGGGGAGGAAAGAGGGGAGGAAGGGTGAATTTGGAATCAAGGAATCAAGAATTCAATGCTAGGAGGCAGGAAGGTGGCACAGTGAGTAAAGCACTGGCCCTGGAGTCAGGAGGACCTGAATTCAAATATAGCATCAGACACTTGAAACATGTACCAGCTGTGTGACCTTGGTAAGTCACTTAAACCCAATTGCCTTGCCCAAAACAAAACAAAAAAAAAATAAGAATTCATTCCTAGCTCAACTCCTTTCCATCTGAATGATTTCAGTTTTCTTATTTATAAAATGATTGTGTTAGATTACTTCCTATGTATGTGCTAAACATACAGCATATAATAGGAAAATGAAAAGTCTCTGTCCTTAAGGAACTTACATTCTGATGGAGAAGACAGCAGTTGTGTACATAGTCATATATAAAATGTATGAAGAGTAGAGAAAAGGGATGAAAGGTAATATTATAGTGAAAGACCCTGGATTTTAATGGCACTGAAAAAGACCTCGATGAGTGGGGAATATTCTATAGAATGTCAGATGTTATGATATATTGGTGAATCATATTTTATTGCTTTTTATCAGGGAATACTTTCAAAGGTGGGAGTAGAAGATGACATAAAAATGCAAACATCTGCAAGCAGAAATGTCTGAAAAAAATGAAAAGATGAATTCTTGACAGATTAAGCTCATTTTCTTTGTATTGGGGTTTGGGGAGCTGCTTAATCAAGGCAATGTTAAAGGTGTTATTTACCCACATTTTAGAGGAAAATTTAGAAGATAAAGTCTAGAAGAGGAGTTCTTAACCGTGTGTGTGTGTGTGTGTGTGTGTGTGTGTGTGTGTGTGTGTGTGTCATGGATTAAAAAAAGATATGATTTCAAAAGAAACTAATTGAAATAGTTAGCTATTACCTATCTTTCAATCTGTGTGTCTATCTTTCTATTTGTCCATACATGTATATGTGTATCTATGTATATGTCACAAGTGTATATGTGACTATAAATACATATACACATACACACTATATGTGGATATATGTATCTAAGTGTGCATTTGTATATAATGCATGTATATATACATATGTGTGTATATATGCTATATATAACACAACACAATATACAAATACTTGAAAATGTGTTTCATGTTTGCACTAAGGCATTTTACCTCTAGGATAAAATCCTCCTTGTATGTTTACAAAGAATTAGTGTTAAGATTTTATCCTGGAGAAGAGAAGATTCAGGGTAGATAGGAAAAACATTTTCAAATATTTGTATAATTGTCATGTGAAACATGATGTGACATAGACTGGTGTTTTCACCAAGTGGACACAACTATAAGCATGGGGTAGAATCCACAAAGTAAGTAATAAATTTGAGGAAAACACAGTAAACAGAAACAACAAAAATAGAAAAAAAAATAACATAACTTTCCAACAATTAGAATTAGTTTAAAACAGAATGTGGGCTACCTTTAGAGCAAGGGTTTGACCCTTCCAGCAGAGTCAGGATGGCTACTTATTGGATAGATTGCAGAGATGACACTTGTTTAGGAATATATTACTCTAGAATGGTTTCCAAGGACCCTTCAAATTCTAAGATTTCGTGATACTGTACTTTCATCCTGGGCAGAACTGGCGTATATCATTCGGCTATTCTTAAACTTCACAAGTGTGAAATGTAATCTACTTAAAAGAAATTAAGAGAAAAGTGAAATGAAAATGTTGTTGAGAAAGCTTAAAGTTTAGTCTGAGCAGATACTTTACTTTTAATTTATATGTAGCTGCAGGATTGAGGAAGGATGCAATTGGGCCCAGTCCCATGGCAGAAACATTTTTATGATGTTTTTGAGAATTCCAAACAAAGAGACAGAGAGAGAAAGAGAGAGAGAGCTGGACCTGGACCAACCAGACTGGGAGCTAGGTGGAACAGGCTCTAGAGCCCAGAATCAATGAGCTGGGGGAGTTACCAGACTTCTTGACCCACAAGTACCAAAGGCAACAGAGAACGTTAATGGGAAACACTGCAAGAACAGAATGAAAAGAGTTCCTGCTCGGTTTCCACCCTGGGCCAGCACAGGTGGTGCAACTCTGAGGACTACAGCTGCAGTTACCACAGGCACAAGGCCCACCTGGTGGGAGGAATTAAGTGGAAGATCAGAGTGGGAGTGCAAAGCCTGCTTAGATCTGAGTTGCAGTCCTAGTTGGTGGTTCTTGGGGGAGAATGAGCACTGGTGTGGCAGAGCTTGCTGTGTAAAAATAGCCCTGAAAACAACAGTGCAGCCCCTGAAGCTTGGAACAAAGTACACTCTACTCTACAACAGTCATACCCCCATGAAAAACTCATGAGACATCAGTATCGTAGTAGCTGAAAGGAATATGCATATAGGTGTCTTATTCATGGAACAGCTAAGAAGACAGTGTTGTTGGATTATAGGACTATGTAAGGACTAACTTTAAGTAGAATAGAAAAGCAAAAGAGGACTAATTTATCAAGGATTCTGAATTCTAAACAAAAGACTTTTATTGAATCTGCAGGAGATAGCATACCATTGGAATTTATTGAATAAGGGTTGCCGTGGTCAGGCTGAATGCAGAATGCATTGAAAGGTAACAGACTGCAGAGAAACATATAGACATGATACCAGGTGATTACAATAGTCTAGGCATGAAGTGATGAAGGCATTCGTGGAGGTGGTGTAATTTTCGGAAGAGAGAATGGGGGCAGTATTTAAATGATGTTGAGCATTGTATATTGAGCAGGTCTTGACAAAAATTAAATATATAGATGAGAAAAAGTGAAGAGTGAAAGTTGACACCTAAATTGTAAGCCTGAAGAATTAGGGAAATGAGGTTACTCCTCACAGTCATAGGGAAGTTAGAAGGGAGGGGATAGGCTTAGGAGTAGGTAACAAGTTCCATTTGGGATCTAATTTGTTTAAGATGTCTTATGCATTTCCAGTTTAAGATTTCTGAAAGGCAACTGGACATGTGAAACTTGGGGTTAGCAGAGACACTAGAGTAGGATATGAAAATCATCAGCCTAGAGGTAATAATTAGAGCCTCAGGATTTGATCAAATTACTAAGTAAAGTGGTATAGAGGGAGAAGAGAACCCAGGATAGAACCCTGAGGGACCTTTATGTTTGGGAGGGGTGATCTTGAAGAAGGAAACTGAGAAGGAGTTGTGTAGTAGATAGAAGGGGAACCAGGAGAAAATGATGTCCCAAAAACCTAGAGAGGAAACAGTATCGAGGAGAAGAGGACTATCAAAAGTAGAAAAGGCTGAAGACAGGTCATGAAGAATTTCCATTGAAGAAGGTTCATTAGATTTTGCAATTACGAGAACATTGATAATTTTGCAATGAATATTTTTGGTTGAATGATGAGGCTGGAATCTGGAATGTAAAGGTCAAGGGGAGAGTGAGAGGAGAGAAAGTTTAAGCATCTATTATAGATGACCTTTTCAGGGAGTTTAAGCACAAAGCACAGAAGAGATATTTAGCCAAAATGAAAAGATCAAGTGAGGGCTTTTTTTTTAAACGGAGGAGACATGAACATGTTTGTAGGCAGTAGGGAAGGAGCCAATAGATAGAGAAAACTGAAGATAAGTGATAAGGTGGGAGTTAAATTAGGCAGGAATATTTTGGAAAAGGCAGAGAATGGAATAGATTGTGTCAGTAGAGGTGTTGCCTTGGTAAAGAGTAAGGCCACCTTTTCATGTGAGACAAGTGTGAAGAAGATAATGTCAGAATGCATATGAGTGATAAGAGATGAGGAAGAGGAGATAAGAGGAGACTCAAGATGAATGGTTGTATTTTATATGTGAGTTAGTGGTCTTAGCTGAGAAGGTGGGAGGTGGTGTGATAGGAGGCTTAAGAAGGGATGAAAAATTATGAAAGAGCTTCTGTGGAGAATGGAATAGTGAGTTGATGATGGAGGTATGCTAGGATTGATTAATAGGGATTTTTACAGTTTCTTTTAAATAGAAACCTGGAAGATTATTGTATAGTTTCCCAGGGGATTTGGCTCCTTTTTTATCATGTATTCCATCAGTAAAATGTTTCTGCATGTGATATATGCATATATGCTTATTTATTAGTTATATACTTAAAAGAATACAGAAATAATAATGTATCTTATACAAACTATGCAAAAATTGATCATAGCAAAGTATAAAAGAACCATCAAGTAATATATTAAATCAATCATTAGGATTCACCATAGTTTACTGAGCATTGGGATATTGTGGTAAGACCTGCGCTTAGAACTTAGTCAGGTATGAAAAATGATAAGATTATCCGCTATAGCCCATGAGATAGACACTCGTTTGGACTTTTGTCCTACCACTAGACTTTGATGACTCTGAAGGAGAGAGTGAGGGTGACAACTCTGAGCAGCTCTGCCTCACTTAAACCCAATTCGTATATAAGTCATCATCCTGTGACGTCATTGGTCATCTTTGAAAATGAGGAAAAATAATAAGATGCTGTTACATTATGGAAGCAATGCTTCCCAGAGAAATTGATGCATTAAGAGTTTGCACGGGTAAGGTCGTCGTCATCATCATCATCATCATCATCATCATCATCATGATCGTCACATTTTTATAGCATTCTGAGGTTTGCAAAGTCATTTCCATATGTTTACTTCCATGACTTTCCCGACAATCCTGGGAGGTAGATGCAATTATTATTCCCACTTTATCATTGAATGACCAGAAGCTGAGACATGGTGATATGTCCAGAGTCACATAGCTTATGAGTCTTTAAGGCAGAATTTAACCTCAGTTCTTGCTGATCCATGTCTAGCACAGTATATATGCACCATGATATCTAACTTCCTGGACATGGGAAAGTATGGGTATGATAGCATTAATAGAAAATGTTTGAGGGTTTTGACTATGTGTTAGACACAATTCCAGTGTTTGGCTATCACAGGGGACTGGGGGTTGGGGTATACCCATCTTTCTACTCTCCCATTGGTTTACTGTTTGCCAGCACCCTGTTTGTAGAGGACCTTCATTTTGGAGACACTCAGAATTCTGTACATGTAGAAAGAGTCTGACTCCCATCCATATTTAAGCATTTAATAATTGTTTAGACCTCAATAGGTCAATTGTCTCTAAACTTAAAATTCCTAGACCTCACAGAGGCATATTAGGCTCACATAAGATAATAGGTTTTACGTATTCTTCATTTAAAATTCTATATAGATTTTAGTTATCTTCATTATAATTATAATCATGGAAGCCATGGTTTCAAATAAATTCTCTGAAACATACTTTTTCCTGAGCAAACCATTTAATCTCATGTGTTTTAGACTATTCTCTGGGCCTCTGAGTTGTAGCAATTCCAATATAGATTAGTAAAATGATTTTCTTAACCTAAGACTTGTCTACACCACTGAAATCATGCATACAGGAAGAGATAAACTTATGTTTATTCCTTTATTTTCCTTAATACATAACACAATGTGATATAACTTTTAGGGGTTTGTTATTTGTCACTGAAGAAATCAAGAGTGTCTAATGTGGATTTGGAAGTAGTTACCAATAGGATCAGCAATGACATAAGACCAGTAACAAACCATAGTTTGAACTTTGTTTTAACTTAAACTGAGCTAAAATCACAAACTATGTCTAATTATATCACATGATCTGTCAATCAGAATTCATCACATATTTACTGTGTGCCAGGCACATTTTTGTTTGTTTGTATGAATAGAGCAAACATGCTAAAAATATAAGCAGAAACCATATGGTAAGTCATTGAATACTACAGAATCTGATGAACTGACATTAAGAATCACTCATAAAGCAATGGATATATAAATATATGTGTGTGTGTGTATATATATATATATATGTTAGATGACAGCAAGTTGTATCACATACAAGGAAAGAATTCAAAAGGAGAATTTGAGTGAGGCGTGTGATTCAAGAAATATATGATTAAGAAATAAATTGGGTAGGTCACATGACTATAAACATTCTTTGTGCTTCAGTTGTATCCTTATAGTGTCAAGAGTACATGAAGAAGGCTCCAAGAATGTTAGATAGACCCTTTCTAGTGACTTTCTCAAATCACATGGGTGGAGAGCCCAACAGCCCAGGTTTTGTTCTGCAAGATGAAGGGGATATCCAAATTGATTAAATCAACATCTACTGTCAAATTTATTTAACTACATCTTTATTACATATTTCTAAATCTTTTGATCTAAATTTTATATATTTATAAAATTTTCATACATAGGATTATCAAGACATATTTTATAGATGATGTACTTAGTCTGAAAATCTGTAACAAAAGACCTAGGTTTCCTAAACACTACACACTTGACTGACTGGGGATTTTTTACTGAGATATCTGTGCAGAGTACAATGTTTGGTAACATGGGCATCATTTCAATCTTCAGGTTATAAGCAGAAGTTGAACTACTTACTGAGATTTAGAAGACTGTGACCGTAGAATTGAATCTTGAGAATATAGATAATGGTCCAGGTCATTACTGATAATGAGTACTGATATCAAACGATTTGAGCTGTGCTGCCCTTGATAGTGAAGGGTTATCTTCTCCTGGACCTGGGCACTGAAACATTTCTGTCTTTGTCATATGGTACAGCACTTTTCTCAGTTTGATTCAAAGGGTGATAGTTCACCATTATGTGGTCCTGGCTGCCTCTGATCTTCTTAATCCGTTTTTGTAAACAAGGTTTTGGCTTTTATTTCAAACTAGGTGTGTGGCTTTAACGAAATACCTGACAAAAACATCCTTTGATAACCGTGGGACAAAAAGGTAAAAGGTTTATAATTGCTACAGGAGAGAGAGCAAGCGATCACAGGAAGGGGACCAGAATGGTGTATTTTAATGAGTGTAGTTTTATTCTTATGGCATCTGTTGTGCCATGGGGAGGAAAAAAAAACATTGGATTTGGACTTACAGGACATGGAGTGATTCTTCATTCTATCGTTTATTATTGGAATAACTTTGGATAAGTCAATTGGTCTATCCTAGGCCTCATTTTCCTCATCTGTAAATTTTATGGGCCTGTCATCATTTGTGTTTACTTGTCTTTCTAGAATGTTGAAACCAATGAACATTTGTATTAATTATATTGTATCTGTGATGTCACAACCTTCTAACTTTTAGAGAATATTGCCCACTATAATGAGGAGAATTGGGTTCTATCTGAAGAAAAAACAGGGATTGTATTTGCTGATTTGCCTTGTGAAGGTGACAGGTTGCCACATTTGTTGCTTCCATATTTTATGTTTGATGCTTGAAAACAACACAAAGTTTTTGTTTTTTTCTAATGAATGAGTGAGTGAAAACAAATGTATATCTACTTTGTTGAAAACAGTCCAAAGTACTGGGGACAGAGACATGAGGAAGAATGGAACCTCTTTGCCCCAAGGAGCTTATGTCTTAGCAAGTGAAGATAAAATATAGTAGAAGCAGTGAGGTGTGGGGAGGAGAAAAGACTAAGTCGCTAATGGCTAGGACTGGAGATTGAAGTCATTCTCCTGATTAAAGTATGAGGGAAGCACTTATTTTTCTCTTAACTTGTTTTAAAGTTTATTTTTTTTCCATTCTTTCATTAGACTTTATTTTTATGTTATTTCATCCTGACTAGACCATATCTGTATGGTTTTGGACACTTATCATTGCAAAGCCGAAGGGCATCTAGACAGCAACAGCCAATATGGTGGGATGAGTAGAAATTGCCAACTCATCCAATAAGCAGTGGAAAGTCACTAATTGTGTTTAAATAGGGAAGAAACAAGGGAAATACCAGCTAAAGATCTTAAAATTGGCATCTATCCTATTTCATATCTGTGTGACTTGACATTCTACACCTGCAGCTGGGTGCATAGTTGATAGATTACAGGATCTGCAATCCTGAAGAACTAGACTAAATTCAGCCTCAGATACTAGCTGCACGATGCGCTCCACCTCAAACTGCCTCACTTTCCTCATGTCAAAGATAGGAAAAATCATTATAGCCCCTACCTCCCAAGGTTGTTGTGAGGATAAAGTGATAGAATACTTGTAAAGTGTTTTTCAAACTTTAAAAACTGTCTAAATGAGAATTTTTATGGTATTATTATTATTATTATTATTATTCAAAGGAAGTCAAGGTATGATTTCACATGTCATATCCAGCCCTAAATCTTCAAGACCAATTTCAAATTGAATATTTGGTTACAACTGTCCTAAGCTTCCCCCTTTCCCCTCTTAATTCCTTCTTTTAGAGATTGCTTCTCATTTATACTTTATATATCATATATGTATTTTTATGTAGCTCCACTATAGATTGTGAGCTCCTTTAAGGGAGGAAATATGATTTTGTCTTTCTTTAAATCTCTTTCAGTTGGCACAGAAACTCACAACTAGCAAACCTTAATAAATAGTTGTTGGTTCTGTAATAAATAGTTCTAGAATAAATTAATTTCCTTTTTTTCTTATTTTTCCTCTGTACATATTTTTAAATATTTTCGTTTTCAACATCGGTTTCCACAAGATTTTGAGTTACAAATTTTCTCCCCATTTCTACCCTTCCCGCCATTCCAAGTTATCGTATATTCTGATTGCTTAATTCCTTGTTTCAGGCCTTCCCTCTTTCACTCCATTCCTACCCACATCACCTTTCCCCTTACTTTCATGTAGGGCAGGATAGATTTCTATGCCCCACTCCCTATATATCTTGTCTCGCAGCTACATACAAAAATTATTTTTTAAGCATCTGCTTTTAAAATTTTGAGTTCCAAATTATCTCCCCTCTTTCCTTCCCACTCACCCTCCCTAGGAAGGTAAGCAATTCAACATAGATTAAACATGTATCATTATGCAAAACACTTCCACAATGCTCATGTTGTGAAAGGCTAACTATATTTCCTTCCATCCTAA
>JAQQSZ010014309.1:0-11549 GCA_028646595.1 Phalanger gymnotis
GGGGGGGGGGAGGAAATGGGGAGAAAATTTGTAATTCAAATGCCTGTGAAAATCAATGCTGAAAACCAAACATGTCAAAAATAAATTAAATAAAAAAGAATTATTTTCTTTCCAAGTTGCTTTTAATCAGCAAGCCTTCTCAGATCATATAATTTTATTGTTTGCATGTAATAATAACTCATAATTAACTAGATTTTTGAGATTTAAAATAGACTATTTTCCTCAAAATGACTGCGAAGTAGGCTGTACGCGTATTGTTATTTCAATTAAAAAGTTCAGATTGATCAAGTCTGTTCTGAGATCAAGGTCATCTAACTAGCGATTTAGCCAAAGCTGGATCACAGGTTATCTGATTCTCAGGGATCGTTCCTCTGTACCTTGTATAATGTTCTCCGTATATGCACATGTCATTGCTGACAAGGTTATATTCTGTCTTCACATATCCTGAGATGATCCATATCCGACCTAGAGGACTCTCTACAGAGTGTATGTTTCTTATGTAACTCCAAGGGTACCAATGTCAGTTACAGAAAAGGCAAACCTGAATGTTATCTATCTGGAAGAGACAACATCCCCAAAAACCTTCACATAGATAGCAATGTTGATTTAATCCACCAATCTTAGACACAATTGAAAGTGCCTTTAGTCCAACATTACATGGAAAGGAATGTATCTTCTAAAATACCTCTAACATGTGGCCATCCAGCTTCTGTCTGACACTTCCAGCAGAGGGGAACCTACAACCAAACCAAGCAGCCCATTCTATCTTTGTATGGCTTCAAAAGCAGTGAAAAGAGTATTGGATCCACAGTCAGAAGACCTGGGTTCAAATCCCTCTTCGGTTACTTAAATGAAAAAGTCACTTCACCTTGGTTTCCTTCTTTATAAAATGATATTTTACTAAATTGCTCTAAATCAATGATGATCCTGATTAGTAAAAAAAAAAAACTGTATGTTAAGTCAAAATATGCTTCTCTGTAACTGTTGCTAACACAGCCTAGTTTTGTCTTCTGAGATTACCCAGAAAAAGTGTGTAATCTCAGTTCTTCAAATTCTTACAGGCAGCTATCCCATCCTTCCTATGCCTTTCATTTTCTAGGCTAAACATGCTCAGTGTTCTGTACCACATATGATGTCCCAAGACCTCTCACCTTCCTGGTTACTCTCCTCTGGATATACTCTCATATGTCAGATTATAAGTGCTTTGAGGGCAGGAGTCACATGTTTTCTGAGCTATGCATGCCCCCCTCTATCCGTCACAGTACCTTGAACACTATATGTATTTAATATATGATTCTTGAATCATTGAATGACTTTAAGAGGTGATGCCCCAAAATGACCACAGCTAATATAATTCTAGTGGCTTTTTAAAATGAATTTTGTTTTAAAATATCAGCAAACAACTAGATAAGCAAAATGAGCAATAGGATCCTACCTAAAGCTTTGAAAATCCAATTTATTTATATTTTGATAAAATAAAAAAGAAATTAATAGTAATTTATTTGCTCTTCCCCTTCTCATCTCTTTTCTCTCTCTGTCCTCATAAAAGTTTATTGCTAAAGCCATTGAAACATGCATACCCTTTGTTGCCACTTCTAAGTCTATACCCCAAAGAGATCAAAGAAAGGAAATGACCCATGTGTACAAAAATTTATCACAGCTCTTTTTGAGGTAGCAAAATATTGGAAACCAAAGGGATGCCCATCAACTAGGGAAAGAATTGACCAAGTTATGGCATACAAATGTGATGGGATATTATTGTGTCATAAGAAATGATGAAAGGGGTAGTTTAAAAAAGAAACACCTGGGAAGTGGTCAGAACTAGAAGAGCAATTTATTTAGTAACAACAATAATGTACAAATAATCAATTTTGAAAGACTTAGGAACTCCGATCAACACAATGACCAACCACAATACCAAGAGACTCATGATGAAACAGGCTATCTAAGTCTATATGGACAGGAAATATACTCAGTGTAAATTGAACTGATTTTCCCTTTCCTTTCCTTTCTTTTTTCTTGGACAAGACCAATTTGGGAAATTTGTTTTGCTTGACTATACATATGTATAATGGACTTTGGACTTTTTGGCCTTCTCAGTAGGTAGAAGAAGGAGAGAGAGAATCTGAAATTGAAAATAAATAAAATTGAATTTTAAAAAGTTTAGCTATTATTTTGCCATAGTAAATGTGTTTTTCCTAATTCTGTTTTCTTTTTATCACTTCAGTCTTTCCACGTTTCTTTGTAGTCTTCATATTTGTAATTTTCTATAGTGCAATAATATTCTATTACATTTAATTTACTCCCAATACTATAATGGCTCTGAGATCTCATTGACAACTGCATTTTCTAGATTCCAGCCTATCCATGCCTGCCTGTCCTTTGTGATTCTTGCCAGCGTTCTAGAAGTTCACCACAAGGGATCCACCCAATATTCTCGGAGGGGGCTTACACATTTTTTCTTATACTCTAAATTTTATCAACTGATCACACAGGTTTTTCCATTGGTCATCCCTCACTTTCACCAGTGCAACCATCATACATTCATCATATATTTTTCTATTAACATTCTTTACATAATTGGCTTATAAAAGATGGGTAGGAGATTAAATCAGAGGATAGATGGAGTACATTTCAGGTATGGTGGTTTTTAAATCTGTAGGAGTGAATAAAATTGGCAGAGTTTATCAAGATGTACCAAATATAATACCTGCTCCAACTCCTTATTTTAACTTTTAAAACCTTTCACAACATATCCCCAATCCATATCCCTGGCCTTATTCAAGATTATTCCCCCCACCCAAATTATTGCCCCTCCAGCACTCTGAGATCCAGCATAACTGGCTTTCTCTCTTTTCTTTGAACATTTCACTCTCTCCTGCCTCCATATCTTGAACAGATGGCCCCCATGCCTGGAATGCTCTTCCTCCCCACTTCTCCTAATAGAATCCCTCTCTCTCTTCAAGATGCAAAGCAAACACCCTCTTCTATAAGAATCCATTCCTGATCCCTCAACTGTTAGTGCCCTCCCTCTCAAGCTACCTCGTATTGAACTACTTGGCATTTATTTTCTTTATATCTATTCTATACATAATTATACATTTCCTTGTTGCCTCTCCCTTTACAATTTATCCTTGAAGATATAATTTCATTCTTTGTACTTGTATCTCCAATCAATCAAACACTTATTAAATGCCTACTATGTGTCATGTACTGTTTTAAGTGTTGGACATGCCAAAAGAGGCAAAAAATAGCCCTTGAACTCAAGGAGCTTACAATCTAATAGGATAGACAACATACAAACACATATAAACAAAGTAGGCTATATATAGAACAAATAGGAAGTATATAAAAGAGGAACAGCACTGGACTTAAGAGTGGTTAGGGAAGGTTTGCTGTAGACAATGGGATTTTAGTTTGAACTTAAACACAGTAGCCAGAACATAGTAGGCACTCAGTAAATGTTTGTTGATTGATTCTTGATAGAAGAGTCTCATGGGGAACCTCTACCTTAAAGAAAGAAGGTTGAGGACACAGGAAAGGAGCCTAAAGAGAAGCAGGGAAAGGTCATATCCACTAGGTCATGAGAGGAGTAAGTTTTCAGTAGCAGCCTCAATGAAGATGAAGGTAAAAAAAGGCGGGGGGGGGGGCAGGGTGCGAAGGGAAAATTTCTGATATAGATCCTTCTTGGTTGTAATGAATTCTTTAAAGATATATAGCCTTATATCTATGTAAATATAGATATATGTGTATATATATGTATATGGCTTTGTTCTGTTGCCAATATTCAATATTTTCCATTCTATTTAACCCTTGTCTTTGCCATATTTGGGGATCAAAACTATATTTTAGCTAAAGAATCTTTCATATTTTTAGAAAAAATATAGGAATTAGTTATTCTTTAAAGACTTAGAAGTTGAATAAATTCATCTGATCCCAATATCTTTTTGAATAGCAGACCATTAGGGGACTATCTGATTTTCCCTTCTGAGATTAATCTATTAGGTTATCTATTTCCTGTTTTTTCCAATGAAATATTTTATTTTTTTACGGTGATTTATTTTTTTCACAAATTTACTGGCATTTCTAATTTTGGTAATTTGAGTTTTTCTCTTTTTTTAACTAAATAGACAGTTAATTTCTTCTTTATGTAATGGAGCCTGGCTACTGAAACTGCATTCTCAGAACATATGTAGCATGTTCTTGCCTGTTACCAAACTATGTAAAAGAGTTTGGGAAGCCTGCTTCTAGAAAAGCATGATAATATGAAATGGAAAGGCCCTACTCACCAATTTACAGCATGAAGACACATGCAGTTTCATGTACAATCATCTTTTATGCTATGAAAATGATAGTTTTATTTCATACATTTTTTAAAAATGCAAATTAAACCTTTTTTTAAAAAAAGAGGTAAACTATTGATTGACTGCTAAGTCAGAATTAAAAATGTATTCAAAGGAGTCTAACTGGCTTATGACACATATTTTGTGATAGTTCCTTTATTTTCCATGGTATAATTTTAAAAAAAAATGTAAGTTGAGGGGGCGGAGTTGGCCAAGATGGTGACATGAAAATATGAACTCACTTGAGTTCTCCCCCAAATCCTTCCAAACGTCTGTAAAAAAATGACTCTAAAAAAATTCTAAAGCTATAGAACCCACGAAACAACAGAGTAAAACAAGTCTCTAGCCTATGACGGCCTGAATGGTCACTGGGAAAGGTCTATTACACTGTGCTGGGAGAGGAGCATAGCCCAGCATGCGTGATGCGAGGACAGACCAGGCCAGAGTAGACCAGGTGGAGCAGGCCTCAGGGCATTGAATCACTGGCGGCTGTGGCATTTTCCAGACTTCTCAACCCACAAATGTCACAGACAATGTAGCAGGTCAGTGGGAAAACTATTGGACCTGGGTGAGATAAGAGAGTGGTCTGGCTCCAGCCCCAGGGTGGCTGCAGTGGTGGCGGCAGCAGCAGCAGCAGTGATGGCTGCTTCCAGAGCTTCAGGCCCACAGACAGAGGGGGAAATCAAGCAGCAGATCAGAGAGGGAGTGCAGAGATCTCTTTGCTGGAACTGTGGCAGGGTTCTCTTGCTTTGCCCTGATTGGATCTGGATTGCAGTCCTGGTTAGTGATCCTTGGGGGAGGAGGAGCTCTGGGATGGCAGAGCTTGTGGTGGTTGTAGAGAGGGAGTCTTCCTGGTAGTTACACAGCAGAAAGGAGAGCTTGCACTTACAGACCAGAGCACAGGCCAGGAGAGGAGTATCATATCACCTCATAATAGAAGCAGCTCTGAAAACAGTAGCACAAAACCCCTGAAGCTTTGGACAGTGCACTCTCTACTCTGAAAGCAGTCATACCCTGACAAAGACCTAAAAAGTCAAGTAATTGGCTGGGAAAATGAGATGGAAATGTAAAAGGACTCAGACTATAGAATCTTACTTTGATGACAAAGAAGATCAAAACATACAGAAAAATATGAATTGGTCTCAGGCCGTGGAAGAGCTCAAAAAAGATTTGGAAAATCAAGTAAGAGAAGTAGAAGAAAAATTGGGAACAGAAATGAGAGTGATGCAAGAAAATCATGAAAAATGAGTTAATAACTTGATGAAGGAGACCCAAAAAAATACTGAAGAAAATAACACCTTAAAAATAGACTAACTCAAATGGCAAAAGAGCTCCAAAAAGCCAATGAGGAGAAAAATGCCTTAAAAGGCAGAATTAGCCCAATGGAAAAGGAGGTCCAAAAGACCACTAAAGAAAATGCTGCCTTAAAAATTAGAAAGGAGCAAGTAGAAGCTAATGTCTCTAAACAGAATAAAAACAATGGAAAAAATGGAAGATAATGTGAAATATCTCATTGGAAAAACCACTGACCTGGAGAACAGATCTAGGAGAGATAATTTAAAAATTATTGGACTCCCTGAAAGCCATGATCAAAAAAAGATCCTAGACATCCTCTTTCAAGAAATTACCCAGGTAAACTGCTCTGATATTCTAGAACCAGAGGGCAAAATAGAAATTGAAAGAATCCACTGATCACATCTTGAAAAAGATCCCAAAAAGAAAACTCCTAGGAATATTATAGCCAAATTCCAGAGTTCCCAGATCAAGAAGAAAATATTGCAAGCAGCCAGAAAGAAACAATTTGAATACTGTGGAAACACAATCAGGATAACACAAGATCTAGCAGCTTCTATATTAAGGGACTGAAGGGCTTGGAATATGATATTCTGGAGGCCAAAGCAGCTAGGATTTAAACCAAAAATCACTTACCCAGAAAAACTGAGTATAATCCTTCAGGGCAAAATATGGATTTTCAATGAAATAGAGGACTTTCAAGCATTCTTGATGAAAAAACCAGAGCTGAATAGAAAATTTGACTTTCAAATACAAGAATCAAGAAAAGCATGGAAAGGTAAACGGGAAAGAGAAATCATAAAGGACTTACTAAAGTTGAACTGTTTTGTTTACATTCCTACATGGAAAGATGATATTTGTAACTCATGAGACCTTTCTCAGTATTAGGGTAGTTGAAGGGAATATACATATACATAGACAGAGGCCACAGGGTGAGTTGAATATGAAGGGATGATATCTAAAAAAAATCAAATTAAGGGATGAGAGAGAGATAGGAGAAGGAGGAAGGGAGAGATAGAATGGGGTAAATTATCTCACATAAAAGTGGCAATAAAAAGTTGTTATAATGGAAGGGAAGAGGGGGTAGGTAAAAAGGGAATGAGTGAATCGTGCTCTCATCATATTTGGCTTAAGGAGGGAATAACATGCACACTCAATTGAGTATCTTACCCTACAGGAAAGTAGGGGGTAAGGGGATAAGAGGTGGGATGATAGAAGGGAGGGCAGATTGGGGGAGGAGGTAGTCAAAAAGAAACACTTTTGAAAAGGGACAGGGTCAAAGGAGAAAATTGAATAAAGGGGAACAGGATAGGATGGAGGGAAATACAGTTAATCTTTCACAACATGACTGTTATGAAAGTGTTTTACATAACTGTACATGTATAACCTATATTGAATTGCTTGCCTTCTCAAGGAGGGTGGTTGGGGAGGGAAGAAGAGAGAGAATTAGAAACTCAGTTTTAAAAACAGATTTCAAAAAAATCATTTTTACATGCAGCTAGGAAATAAGATACATAGGCAGTGGGTTATAGAAATCTATCTTGCCTACAAGAAAGTAAGGGGAAAGGGGACAAGGGGAGAGAGTGGGGTGATAGAAGGGAAGACAGACTGGGGAAAGGGGCAATCAGAATACATGCCACTTTGGGGTGATGGTAGAGTAGAGATGTGGAGAAAATCTGTAACTGAAAATCTTGTGGAAATGAATGTTGAAAACTGAAAATAAATTTGAATATGTGAATAATATGGAAAAATGAATTCAGAAAGATAGAATCTCAAAAAAAAAGAACTTGAGAACTTTTTGTTGCCCAGAGGAGATACAGAGTCAAACTCACTGTCCACAGGCTTCATATTGCTGAACAAGATTGAAATGTAATTGAAAAATATTTAACAAAATAAATAAAAATACAAACCAAAAAATATGTAAGTTGTATTTATGTCTTTTGTTTTGACTTTGATTTCCAGATATATACCCACCACCATTACCGAATGAGTCTTTCCCTGTAACAACAGAAGTTAAGCAAAACTGACACAGTGACCACTATTGGTAGCGTATGCCACATTCTGCACCTGCAGACCCCCACTAAGAAAGATCATCTACATCTTGTTATGTTATCTAAGAGCATAAAGACCATTGAAAATGTAAGCTCCATTCCAATACTGGTGTCCCAGGAAGGAAAGGAAACTGACTTGATATCCTTTCAAAACCACTGAGTTGTGACAAAATCATTTCTAATCTACTAAAAAAAAAGCTAAAAATAATTTCCACTCACATTTCATTGTCTTCCCAACCTATAAGGTATAATTGTTTCATAACTATTCACATCTCACAAATGGAGAACATATTTTTATTAATCAGCAATGAGCTGCATTTGAAAGAGGCAATTTAATTAAACTTGGAATACAATAAATAACTGGTCATTAAAAACCTATTAGTGTTCTTGCATTTCCTGTGTCTGCCTGGCTTTAAGTAATCACTTGCCTATACTTACCTATGTTATCTATAATTAAATACAAAAGCCATTTTAAAATGCCATTAAGGCCCTGAATTAAATTCATATTAGCAAAGAAATTTGGAGTTAAAGTCTCCATTTCTGCTTAGCTCCTCTCAGTCTGCCAGAGCTTGCTTTGCATTAGCCATGATAGAGTGTCACCAGTGGCATGAATTTAAACTCTGTGACCATCTGCAATAGTTTCAAGATAGCAAAAAATATCTTTTCTTAACTGCAAAATAAGCAGATCTTCAATGGAGGTGGAGTCTCTTTCCAAGTCCTGCTAATGATCCAGGAGCTGATAAAATAATGGTTATAACAAAGAATATTGCAAACACTCCAGTTTGGAGCTCCACAACATCTTTTTGTTTTGTTTCAATGAATTTATTTTAAAATGAATTTATTTTTCCATGCATTTATAACTGCAGCCCCCAATTCGGCTACCTTCCACTAAAAAAAAAAAAAGAAAAGCAGAACTCACCTTGTTTCTCCTTCCTGCCAATCTCCAAATATCTTCCTGTACTTTCTTATCTTCTTCGCTCTCTTCCTACACCTTCTTTCAATATACTCCTCTCTACCAGAACAATAAAAAGACCAGGTTAGGGAATAGCAACTGAGAGGTCAGGGCTAACCGTTTTGGGAAGCTGTGTTGGGGCAATGGGGGTGGGTAGGGGGAGAGAGGTCTTTGTCTGCATTAGTGAAAGTGTCAACGGCTGCTACTTCCTGAGCCTACAGCTGCCCTGATGGTCATGATAATTCTAGTCTGAAGAAAAGAGGGCAATAGAATTAAAAGAGCTGCCCATATCACAGCTCTTCTTTCATTTGGGGGGTATTCTGTACGTGTAGGAGAATTTGGAATATGCCTGCTATAAACATATTCCTCTTTTGGTATGGAAGAACACTATGAAGATGGCGCGTATTGTTTTGCAGGGTATACCCTGGCAAATATGGGCACTGCCAACAAGTGTTTTGTTATGCCAAATGGAATCCTTACAGACCTGACAACATTGGCCATGCTGAATTTGAAACTGTTGGCAACATGTTCTAAGGCCCTTTGGGAATGACAGAATATATAAAGAAAAGAAATCATGAAAGGGGAATTAGGTCATTTGTTTCATCTCCTTTAAGGCTCTACTTTATAGGATTTAAAGCTGGAAGAGACTTTAGAGATAATGTAATCCAAGTCCCTCATTTTCTAGATAAGGAAATTGAGACCCGTGGAGGTAAAGTGACTTATGCAAATTTGGCCAGGAAGCAAAGAATTGGAAATTGAAGGGATGTCCATCAATTGGGAAATGGCTGAACAAGTTGTGGCATATGATTGTGATGGAATACTATTGTGCTATAAGAAATGAGTAAGATATTAAGAAATACTTGGAAAGACTTGCATGAACTGATGCAAAATGAAGCGAGCAGATCTAGGAGAACATTGTTCACAGAAACAGCAACATTGTACAATGATCAGCTGTGAATGACTTATTCTCAGCAATACAATGATCCAAGACAATTCCAAAGGACTTATGATGAAAAATGCTATCTATAGAGAAAGTACCGATGGAGTCCGAATGCAGATTGAAGTGTACTATTTTTCCTTTCTTTATTTTGCATGCATGCGTGGTTATTTTTGGTCTGTTTTCTTTCACAACATGACTAATCTGGAGATATGTTTTGCGTGATTGAATGTATAACCTATAACAAATTGCTTACTGTCTCAGAGAGAGAGCGAGAGAGAGAGGAGAAAAAGGGAGGGAGAGAATTTGGAACTCAAAATTTTAAAAAGTGAAAGTTGAAAATTATTTTTATGTTTAATTAGGAAAAATATTATTTTAAAAAATTTAACCAGGAAGTAAATAGGAGAGCTGAGACTTGAACCCATTGAATTCTTATTCTACTGCATCTTTTGAACCACATTTATGAATGAACACTATTGGACACACATGTATGTGGAAAGATCTCTGACACTATCTCCTCTCAAGAAGTTTACATTCATCAAAGTTGCAATTTCCTTTTTGATGCAACATAAGTTAAGATATGCCTTCAAAAGCCATTTAAGACAGTAAACACACCTTTCCCTCCCCTCTCCCTGCCTCTTTATCATGAAATTTTATTTTTCTCATCAAATAAAACTGTACACATTACTAAAATACCCATAGGATCATAAGTCTAGAGCTAGAAGGGACATCAGAGGCCTTCCAGTGTAACACTTTTTTTCCTATTATAGATATTGAATTCGAGGCCCAGACATTGCCTAAAGTCACCCAGGTAATGAGTACCAGAGATGGAAATTGAACCCAAATCCCTTGATTTTAGAACCAGTTCTCTTTCCATTGTAATATACTTTGCAGCTTTTTTTTCCCAACCCAACCTTCCCTTCCCCCAAATCCTTTTCTCAAGATAATCTAATTCATTTTTTTAAAAATTACTAGAATCTATTTGTTCTCTCAGTAAGTACTTAGGCACTAACATTATTCTTTGTGATTTAGCAAGCTGTCTGAAATGTAAAATTCTTTGAACCACAGAGGGAGAACAGCACCTGAAACTTGAGTTGACAAAAGAACAGACCCCTTTTTTTGCACCCAGCTTCTCCCCACAACTGCACCAGAGTCATTCTGACAGGGATAGACTTTTGCAAAAATAACTCTAATTCCATAAAATTATTCTTTCTAGCAGCAGGGAGGAAAAAAAAGTTTAATTTCTGTTCTCCCTTCATCAAATTATCTGTGTTGGAGTGTGGAGTGGGGCAAAGGGGAGAATTAGGAGTGACCCAGAACAACTTTTCCTATTCTTCCATTCTATCAGATTCTTCCTTTAGTTTTTTGAGGGAATCATTATTGATGGTTTACATTTTTAATATATATAAATACATATTGAGCTATTCTTCAACCCTTTATGTTACCATATTTGAACTACTATGTGCTAGGTTTTTATTAGTCTCTAAAAATTTAGTATCAAATTTTGATTAGGTCAGTAATGATAGGGAGCATTTATAAAGTACTTTAAGATTTGCAAAGCTATATCTATATGTATCTATCTAGAGAGATAGATGTATCTCTACATAGAGATATATAGTTAAATAAATACACCTAGTAAGGTAGGTACTATTATTTTTTTAATATTTTATTTTTCAACATTGATTTCCACAAGACTTTGAGTTACAAATTTTCTCCACATTTCTACCCTCCCCCCCATTCTAAGATGGCATATATTCTGATTGCCTCCTTCCCCAGTCAGCCCTCCCCTCTTTCACCCCACTCCCCACCCCATCCCATTTCCCCTTACTTTCTTGTAGGGCAGGATAGGGTTCTATGCCCCATTCCCTATATATCTTGTTTCCCAGCTGTATGCAAAAAACAACTTTTTAAATTTTTTTAAGCATCTGCTTTTAAAACTTTGAGTTCCAAATTCTCTCCCCTCTTCCCTTCCC
>JAQQSZ010014310.1:0-11548 GCA_028646595.1 Phalanger gymnotis
TATTTAAGATACACACTTTATAATGATTTAGCTACATTTCCAAGGTTAACTAACACAGGAATTTTCCTGGGACTACATCATAGTTTGGTTACACACAAGTTTTTTTTAATTTGTTTTTTACCTAAGACTATGCTCTTACTGTAAATCACACAGTTATTTCTCATCCTAATGATTATAACTGATAAAAAATGAGCAAGGCAATGCACAGCAAAGAACTCAAGGGACTGATTATTGATCTTTTTCCTTTCACTTCCAACTCTGAAATTTGGTGGCTTTGTGAAACTGTAGCCCAAAGAAAACCTCCCCTCTGGTCTTTGGCACACTTAGAAGTACAGAATCTTCAAGTGGAAAGGCCCTCAGAGGTCATCTATTCCAACTTCCTAGAAATTCCTACCACAATATCCCCTATGGATTATCATCTAGGTGTGGTTTGATTATTTCCAGTGTTGGAAGGACTTAAGCCTAAAATCCAGGTGCTGCATTTCAGGAAGAACACTAATAAACTAGAGAGTATCCAGAGGAGAGAAGTCAAGATGATGAAGGGTCTTTATAGTTTATGTCATATAAAGATCAACTGAAGGAAGTGGAGATGTTTAACTTGGGAAGAAGAAATTTAGGGTCAAGATGAGAGATGTCTTCTAATATTTAGGAGATAGTCCAGTGGAAAAGGGACAGATTCCCACTTGGTCACTGAGGGCAGAACAATGGGTCAAAGCCATTAAGAGGCACGATCACTTCTCTTTGTTGAATTGTGTGGGAAAAAGTCAGCCAATCTAGTCTTCCTCACTATGGATGCTGCTTGGAGAAGCACAGTTGCAAAATTATTAAAGCCAGAACACTGCTGCATTACATCTGCAGAATTCTTGAAGCCAGAACGCCAAAGTATTTTTTTTCTCCTGAAGGGTCTTCAGTCGTTGGCAGAGACGTTTTAAAACAATGGTCTGTTGTTCCTCTACCCCACTCCCACCTCCAGCCCACTTTGGGAGGTAGTCGCTAAGAAACTAAATCCAATATGAATTTACTGGTAAAAGTAACAAGAAAGAGAATGTAATCCCTAATCTCTAGCACAGTCTCTTGTTTTGAATGATTGCTTCCTGTGTCATATAAGCAATGTAAAGGGGGTGTGAGCAATGGCCACCTGTGGCAGCCTTCACTACCTGTGAAGTGGATGTTTGACTAAACAAGCAAACCAAGATTGATTCATCTTTACTCTGAGAAAGCATTTAAGTAAGGACTTGGTCAGATTATGGAGCTGACTGCTCCACCCAGTTTGTAAATTAAGGGAGGGGCTCTGTGGAGGTAAATACAGGAAAATTTTTGAATTTTTATTTCTTTCAGTTAAAGCTTTCCTAGCTCTTTCTTTTCAGCTTTCGGCTTCAAGCATAAGACAGAAAAATATAATTTATATGGGTTTTTAGGTCAGACTTTGAGTTCTCTAATGCAGTGGTCTCTAAAGTGGGGTGCATGGACCCCAGGGTGTATAATTAATCAATCAATCTTTATTAAGCAGCTGGGCAGCTAGATGGTGCAATGGATAGAGCACTGGGCTTGGAATCAAGAAGGCTCCTTTTCCTGAGTTCAAATCTGGCCTCAGACACTTACTAATTGTGCAATCCTGGGCAAGTCACTTAACCTGTTTGCCCCAGTTCCTCATCTATAAACTGAGTGGGAGAGAGAAATGGCAAGCTACTCCAGTATCTTTGCCAAGAAAACCCCAAAATGGGGTCATACAGTGCTGTACACTACTGAAATGGCACAGTGCTAAGTGTTTAGGATACAAAAAGAAGTAAAAGACAGTCCCTATCCTCAAGGAGCTCACAATCTAATAGGGGAAACAACAAGGAAACAAATATATGTTATACCAAGAGCAAGCTAGACACGTCACAGAGTATAACTTTTAAATGGAGAATTTATTAGCCGGTGTCTGTTCCGGGGCATAAACAGCCCAAATCAGAAAAGCCAGGAGTTGGGGTGAAGAAGTCGTATTTATACAGAAAAAACAGGGTGCAGTGGTTAATTATCTCTTGAAATTTATGGGCCAGCTCACAGGGGGAACAGGAACAAAGGTCCTGACAGATCAAAGATTCTGACAGGTTATCATTAAATGGGATAATCTTATCTATTGACATTCCTTGGAGGAGTCACAGAGCCCCAGCAACATTTGCTAAATGCCAAAAGGTCTGAGTCCATTCTTTCTTATGCAAACTGGGGTTTTCTCAGGGGCTGTGGGGCAGGGGTCTCCTTAGCAATAACTGATTTCTCCAGCACCATATATATACAAACAAGCTAAATACAGGAAATGTAGGAAATAATTAAAAGAGGGAAGTTATTAAAACAAAGAGGGTTTGGGAAAGGTTTCCTGTAGAAAATTATTTTTAGCTAGGACTTGTAGAAAGCCAGGGAAGCTAATAGGTGCAGGTGAGGAAGAAGAGCATTAAAGAGGTGAGCATGAGGGTGTATCTTCCAAGACCAATCAATTAGAAAATAGGTCACATCCCACTTATGGGGTGCTTGTGCTTGAATCCTAATTCTAACATTCCTCCTTAGCCTCTGCTTGAGTGCCTGTGCCTGGACCCCAGTTCTAAAATCACATCTCTCCCTAGCTTCAAAGCATTGGCCCTAGCAGATTCTCTCCAGTTCAAGGGCAGCATGCCTTAGCAAAACACTTATCCCTCCTCCTGATACTGCAGCCAGCTGCACATATAGAATTTATTGGTCCAACTCCCTGTGTAATGCTAATTGACTGTGCACTAGGACGTAACAATATTTACTACTTACTGACCTTCCTGATATGTATCCTAGACATAGTCGAATGTATACTCTCTTACATTCATCTCGTCTAACAAGACATTTGATGGAAGCAACCTGGATATCTTCAGCCAGTCCTGACCCATAGTTGACTTAGTGACATTTCATGGTCAAAACCACACCCCCAGGTATCCTCCCCTTGTGCTATTTCCCAGTGGACTCTGGGTAATATGCCTGTGCTGTAGATACAAAAATGATGTTCCTTTAAGAACTGGTCACCCCTTAACCACTCACTAATCTCACCCCGAAACACTTAATTGACATGTGTCACTCCCAAATCTCTTATAAAAACTTCCCTGCACCCGTGTAAGGTTGCAGGTTCCCTAAGAACTCTTGCCTGCTGTAAAGCATAATAAATCTTTGCCACCTTGACTTAAAGAATGTTTGAGATCCTGAATTCATTCTGGACTGCCCCAACCCTCTCCAGTACTCAGGGGACCTTAAGCAGTTAGAGTCTGTAAAGGTGCTCCACCCTCAGGATCCTTTCCTAAGCAGTTAGAGTTCCTAAGGATGGGTAAAACCAGTTTGATTCCTGAATCCCTGGGTTTTTCCTACTCAACACTACCAGTTGTCAGAACAATCAATTGTCAGGTCTACTTCAAACAGAAAGCTGCTACTGGTGGGAGGTGATTCAGAGGGTAGGTTATGTGTACACTGGCTGTTGGGATGGGGGGATTATGACTACCCCAAATAGGCTGCTGATGCCTGCCAGAGGAAGGAGAAGGCTGGCATCAAAGGAGCAACCTGTTCCACCCTGCTGCCACTGGTTTTGCTCTATCTACCATTTTCACTTTTACAGCCATAGTGGAGGTCCCACTCTCTCCCCCTCATTCAATCAGGTTCTGTTATTTTGTTGGCAGGGGAGTACTTAGACAGTAGTCCATTCTCCTCCCACAGTAGAGGAAAATCAATATTATTATACAAGAATGTGCTGTTTGACTAAACTACTCCTCATTAGGCTGCAAACTAAATAACAAAACCTGACTGAATTGCCTCCCCTTCTGCAATAGCCTGAATAACAAAAGTTGATCAAACTACCTCAGTCCTTCCTAGGGTGAATGCACAAAACCTTGGGACTTGCAGTATTTTTTACAAAAGGAGCAAAGATCCATTTATGAAAGAATATTCTAAGGCAAAGAAGACATTACTTTATTTCAGTACATTGTATAGGAATCTTCTTGAAAGTTCTCCCAAATGGTTTTGAAGACCAACCTTTGGATATCTAGTGTCAGACCCATAGGGCCCAATGTTGTCTCAGCCTCAATGTAAACGAATGGGAGTTGTGTATTTTGCTTTCCTCTAAAGTTAAGCAAAAGCTTTACAAGCAGAGAATATTTCCTTACAAGTGAGCACAATTGCACAGAAGCTAGAACATCTGTTGTCATTCAAGGAAGTCATTTGGCTTACTAGATCCTCACTGTTATTCTTGCAGTATTTTTCAAAGCATCCCACAAATGCTGCATCCAACTGGCAACTAGGGACTTAACCGTATCCCAATGATCCCTTCAAAGACCATAGAATGTTGCTTATTGGTTGTGTATTCCAAGTAGGCATAAAAAACTATATACATACATAAAATTTCCATGCTGGGAAGCTGGAAACTTTAAACAGTCTCCCTCAGCATGCTACTAAATTTCTTCTTTAATTTGGCTACTCACTTTAGCCAAGTGGAATTTCTGGTGGGTGAGATTTTCCCTAGGAACTCAGGCTGAGAAATTCCCTAATATCACACTTTTATCCTTAAAACCCTATCATCTTCTACCACCAGACCTGCTACTGGGACTGCTGCAGCCTCTGCCACTGCCTTGGCCAGATGCTAGGCCAAGAATTTATTTATTTGTTAATTTATAGGTAAGTACTTATTTATCTCCCCTTACTCAAGCAGCCTAGCCTCCCCCAACTTCACTCACATATCTTATTGCACTGGTTGAAGACCCAAGGTCTTTTCTACCTCATAGATTTTTTCTTTCAAACTCACTCACTTGCCTTATCCAGTCAGCCTGGTGTCAGGTTACTCTTATTTCCCTCATATAGGCAGCCATTAAAAACAATTTTTTAAGAAAAGTTTATTAATGTCATAATTATTTTACTGACAGCAAAAAATCATTTGTACCATTAATGAATAAAATAAAGAAATTGTAATACATATTAGATAGAGAGCCGGCCTTAAAATCAGGAAGTCATGGATTCAAGTCTGACACAGAGTAGCTGTGTGACCCTGGGCAAATTACTTAACCACTTATTGCTCTAAGTAATTCTCTAAGACTATAAGTTGAAGAGAAGATGCTAACCTGCATTGACAGTGGGGATTTCCTATACCAATGAAATCACAGGTCTAATTCTTATCCCTAATAAATAAAAATTTTAAAAGTTTTCCCCAGTACTTGTTCCCCTACCCCTTTTGAGAGAGTCATTCCATATAACAAATGGTATTTTTTAAGACAAAAAAGGAGGAAAAAATCAGTATAATCTATCAATACATTGAAAAGTCTGAAAATATGTACAATGTACAGCACTTGTGGACCTCTACACTGTGCAAAAGAGTGATTGGGACTGTCTTTTCATATTTCTTCTTCTGTGATGCCTAGTCCTTATATTTTTGCAAATTTACTTTTGGTTTTTGTGTTGTGGGTTTTTTTTTTCTGTTTACATTATTGCAGTGATTGTGTATATTGTTTTCTGGGCTCTGCTTACTTTACTCTGCATCAGTTATGCACATCTTTCCATGCTTCTCTGTATTCATCGTTCATCATTTTTTATAGCTCAGTAATGTTCCATTATGTTTAGGTATCACAATTTATTTAGCCATTCCTCCATCTACAGGCATCTACTTTGTTTCCAATTCTTTGCTTTCACAAAAAGTTCTACTATAAATATTTTGGCATATATGGGAACTCTTTTCTTTTAATGATTTCCTTGGGGTATGATCCCAGCAATAGAATCTCTGGGTCAAAGCGTATGGATATTTTAATCACTTTGCTTGGAACTGCTTACATTCTAATAAAGGGAAGAAACAAGTATCCTTCAGAACTTTAATGTTTTCAAGAGCCATAGAGGGAGTTCAATGACAAACAGAGGGCCTGGTTGTGTTTTGATAGTCTTAAGTAAGTCTCAGTAATCCTTTTTTGTGAACAAATATGCTGGGAACAAAGAAGAAAAAAGTACAAGAAGATAAGATGGAGGAAATACACAATTAACAGTCATGATTCATGAATGTGAATGGAAGGAATGCACCCATAAAATGGAATAGGATAACAGAATAGATTAGAAAACAGAATTCAATTATTCAAGTGGAATGGTTTGCCTCAAGACATGGTAGGTTCCTCTTGCTTGCATGTTTTTAAGTAGAGGTTGGATGAACACTTATCAGGTGCACTATAGTGGATATTCCTTCGTGTATGGGTTGGACTAGGGATGCACTGAGGATCCTTCCAATTCTCAACTTCTATGATTCTATGAAACATAAAGATTCATGCAGAGTTAAAAAAAAAAAAGGACTGGAGCAAAATCTATTATATTTCAGGTGATGTCAAAAGAAGGAAGGGTATCAAATATGACAAGGTAAAGATGAAAATAGACATGAGTAAAAGGTAGAAATAGAGAAATTACATCCTGTTTAAAAGCACCATCAATAATCAATGAATATCAATAATACATATTATCCAAATGATATAACACCTAAATACTTAAAGGAATAGTTATTTACATTGCTGAAGTCATTATTTATATTGTTCTTTTGCTTCTGTCTATTTTGTGCTGTAGCAGTTGATATAGTTAAGTAGATATAGCACTGGACTTGGAGTAAGCAAGAGTTCAGTTTGGTTCCAACTCAGATGCTTAAGAACTGGACAAATCATTTAAACTCTCTGGGTTTCAGTTTCCTCATCTATAAAATGAGAAGGTTGGACGCAGTGGTCTTTAAGGTTACTTCCAGTGCCAAATTTATGATTCTATGGTCTTCCCAAGTTTCTCTAAATTGCTTGTAATTATCATTGCTTCCTACTGAATAGTATGCTGTTATTCTCATAAATCATAGTTTTTTTAAGCCATTCTCTAATGTTTCCATTTCTTTGCTACCACTAAGAGTGCTGCTATGAATATCTTAGTATATAATAGACTTTTATTTCTGCTAAAGTACATATTTTACAAATGTACTCTAGATTCCTGTACTTAATTGTTACAAAACTAATAGAAGAATGCTGTCTTTGTCTTTCATATAATCACCAGCACACATGAAAGAAAGATCTTTCATTAGAAATGGAATGCTTAATTGTGTTCTTTTGAACCATTCTACATTTTCTTTGTGTTATTAGGTATACCTAGTGCTGGGGTGAGGCTGAGATACATCCCAGACTCCCCATCCACTCCTCAACCTTTCTCCTGTCTTCTGAAGTTCCTGTCCTTTTTACTATTACTTTTCCCCTAACCTTGATACTGCTTCCCTATCTGGGTATCACTGATATTTGCCCCTTCAGTATTGACATTTGATAGAGTAGATAGTACCTAGATCCTCCCTCTGCTCTTCTGCCCCATCCTATCTATTAACCACTTTGAACTCTTGGAAAGATAAACACTATGGGAATGAAACAGTACCCTTTCACAAGTATGCAGCTACTTCTTGCTCCAATCTTGAGATATCACCTTCTTTCCTATATTGAAAGGAGCAAAAGTCCTTAAGAATAGCATAGGATGAGTCCTCAAATGTTCAGGTCTAGGGCATCCCAAGTTTGTTTCCATTTTTCTTTTACTCCTCCTTCCCCATCATGGTTATAAAGACTGATTTTTTCCTCCTTTCTTTTCTGCCAATCCAGTTTTAGTTGGATGACTATGGGACAATTCCTTCCCTTTACCCAGTTATTTGTTACAAGAAGCATAATGCCTGCACATAGTAAGCACATAATAAATATTGGTTGATTTCATTTCTTGGTTTGAACGACGTGACTTGTTTTGTCTATACTGCTCAAGCTCTCCACAGAATTATTTCACTTCCTGTTGAGCACTAGGAATGAAGAACTTCACATTATTTCACTGTCAGTTTCCTACCATGATTCCTACAGATCCAAATCTTCTTACTCTAAATTTAGGATTGCTTTCACTACGTTGCATTGTAGACCACATTTCCTTCCCTCACCTCAACTCTCTTGATTTTCAGTCTCCCAGGGCTTAGCTGTAGACATACAGAATGGAGAAAGAAGTAATTAGCACCCATCCAAACTTGGCACTATGCCTGGTGCCAATAAATACTTTTCAACTCTCTCGCTGACTGCCTATAGAAAGTCAATCAAAAGGATGAAGACAGCTTACCTCTCTTTCTCTCCTAAGAGCTTCTCTGGCCTCTTCTTCTCTCTTGTGGAGGCATCACAAGATTGGGGGTGGGAGGAGAAGTGGGGTCTACCTATCTCAAGCTAGAATGTGGTAAGACAATATAAAACTGGACAGTGAATACTTCATTCTCCTCTCTAGGGTTAAGGACTTGAAGAAAGTTGAGAACTTCTGGGTAATATTGCCTAATTTCCGGTAGGATAGAGAAAATTTAATTATGGCTGGTGTTTAGTTTACCAAGTGGTTCATCTCATTTGATCCTCACTATGATCTTGGGAGGCAGACGCTATTATTATTCCCAATTTATGGATGATGAAACTGAGACTGAGAGGGTAACTTGCTCAGGGTCATACAGCTTGAAAAGGTCTGAGGCCAGATTCCACTCAGCTCTTCCTGTTTCTCAAGTCCAGTTTCGCCCAATCTAGGTTTAGCTGCCTCCCAATCCATCTCCTAAGGTCCTCTGCAACTTCAAATCCTATGGTTTTCTTTATGTGAAAGTCTTGTTAGGATTTTATTATTCCTAAAATTCCCCATGCAAACACATCTTCTAGTATATTGGTATATTTGTTTTTGAGTTACATGTTTTTCCAAAAGCAATATGTATATATATATATTTGATTTCTAGTTGTTTGCCTATTGTCTCCTCCATTAGAATGTGAGTTCCTTGAGGGCAGGGCTGTTTTTGCCTTTCTTTATATCTCATGGCAAATGCTTATCAAAAGTTCAGTGACTGGTCTTGTTAATTTGACAGATATAAATTCCTTTGTTCAAGGAGAAGTCTATTTGTGTCTAACTTATGTGTACAGTTTGTTAAACCACATTATTACCAAGGTAAAAAGAGCACTGGTCAGGGGTGCTGGCAAATGTTTTTTTTTTTTTTTTCCTGCTTACCATTACATTTATTCGACCAAGTATTTTTTTTTTTTAATTTGTTACTATAAAAAGTGAGTTTTAACTGTTTTTTAAAAGAAGCTTTGGAACTTTACATACAATTGTAGGGATGAGAGAGCCATTAGGAAGGAGATTTGTCCCTTTTCAAACATGTATAGTAAATTAATCTAGTCTGAGAATTTGGGAATCAGAAAGTGGCCTATCTCTTTGGCGATTAATCAATCATTAAGTATTTTTAAGCACCTGCTATTTGCCTAGCACTGTGCCAAGCACTGGAGATGCAAAGATTAAAAATGAAACATGGTAAAGTTTGCCTGTTTCCTGATAATTTAGGATAGTCCCTTGGGTAGAAAAGGGTACATTCCTAGGCTGTTTTCCCTCACCTCTGACTCTTAGCCCCTTCTCTAGATTCCTTCAGGGTTGAGTTCAAAATCATATAACTGTTCTGACTGGGTCCACCACAAATAATTGTTACACAACCTCAACTGGGCCCTCACTTGCCTCAACTCATTATCCCGCTCTCCACAGTGACTCTTCCAGTCCTTTTCATCCCTCCTCAAACCACCCATGGCTCCTCTGTCCCCTGAGAACCTTGTCTTACATTTTACAGGAAAATTTGACGTTATTCACCGTGAGCTTCCTATTCTTCCCTCTTCCCCATCTCCTAACACATTCAGATGCCTTCTGCCCCATCCCCTCCTTCATTCACCCTTTCTCACATGAAGTGGCCTTAACACCTTACCAAGGCTAATCTCTCTATCTGCTCAAGCAATCCAATATCATACCATCTCTTCCAATAGATTATCCCCTCTGTCATCCCCATTCTATCACTTATTTTCTGGCAAATGTTTTAACAATGGTTCCCAGAAAAAAAGAAGCATGACACACTTTTAAGATAATTTGCATTAACATTTTCTCCATCACTTTCTTAAGTCTAGATAATCATCAAAAGAATAAATCGATCTTGTATGGGACAGAATTTTTAAATAATAGGAGAGACATCTTTAGGAGAAGCAAAGTGAATTTATTTGACAAACCTTGCAAGATTTGGGCACAACTCCATAATGGAGGAGGCAAAATAAAATGGAACGATGCCTTAATTTATAATTTTAATGAAAAGATTCCCGCCCACCTCTATCCTTTCTCATCATTGGCTGGGAGGCAGGCTTACAATCTAGGTGCGAAAAACTAGACGGAGGACTAGGGGACCAAGGCTGATGCAGTTGGTTCAGGTTTTCCCTATCTGGAACTCAACTGCTGGGGGTGGCATCCGAACGGCTAGGAGAAGAAATTGGGGGCGGGGGAGAGACCTTCCTGGAGCAGAGAACAAATGACTCACAGGTAGTCCATTATCTTCCTATTTGGAGCTAACATCTGAGAGAAGGGGAAGGGCATGCCCATAGCCCCGGGCCCTGAGCTTCCAGAGTCACCACAAAGCTAAATCCCAAGAGCCTCTCCTACTCCCTCAGACATTCCCTATTTCAGAAATATGAGAAGCGTGTAACCCCTGTATTTTTACCCTGTGAAGTCTTCACAATTTATGCTTCCCATTCAATCTCTTGCAGAGGCAAATGAACAGAACCAAGAGAACTTTGTATACAGTAAAAGCAATATTGTTAGAAGAGGAACTGTGAATGACTAAGCTATTCTAAGTTTTTATATATATATATATATTCAAATCAACTATGAAAGACTTATGAAGGAAAATGCTATCCACCTCCAGAGAAAGAACCAATATGGAAGTATGTGTTGTATGGTTCCACATATGTCTCTCTATCAAATGTTGCCCTTTGCTACTGTAGGGCTGGAAGAGAGGAAAAGAGATAACTCAGAATGCAAAATTTCACCAAAAGAAATTTAAAAATCAATCTCTAGTTTGTAGCATTTGCTGATTTTCAAGGAAATGCTTACTCAGGTAAATGTTTACTCTGAAAAATTATATGTATAAGATGCACCTTAATTTTGGGGTCTGAAATTTGAAAAAAAAATGTATTACATAAAGTTATTGAACTGAAGTTTTATTCATCCGCTCATAGCTTTCAGGCATCTTTTGGGCAAGTCTGGTGCATGTACGCATGCTTAGTCCATTCCGGTTCATGAACGAGAAGCACCAATTGTGTCCTCCTTTGAAATCAGTAACTTCTTTTTCATCAGCAATTCTTCTTGCCTCATGCTGAACCATCTTTATCGACACAGGAATTCCAATTGCCCTTTGCTCTTCAATCCATATCTTCAATTCCATCTCTAAATCAGGCCATTTTACTGACTTGCCTCTCATGGCCTTCTTCTGCTGTGACGTTTTCAGTAAGGTTTCTTCTTCCCATAGCCAGTCTTGGATTGTTTTCTCAGTTGGAGGAGGACCAAACTTACGTTCAGCAGCATGATTTCCACTTGAATTCAGCACTGTATGAAAATCTTTTCTGAGCCATTTCTGGGCAGAACATGGCAAAACACAACCTAATATACCGGTAACAAATGCGAAACAATGAGCGCAAAGACAACAAGCGTGAAAAAGCGGGAAATGCAA
>JAQQSZ010014311.1:0-11548 GCA_028646595.1 Phalanger gymnotis
CCTCCCTTTTTTCCCCTTTTCCCCTCCTACTTCCTGTAGGACAAGTTAGATTTCTATACTTATCAGGGTATGCTATTCCCTTCTTGAACTAGATCAGATGACAGTAAAGATCAAATACTGCTCTTCTCCCTCCCTTCTTTCCCTCTAGTAAAATTTGTTTTTGTGCCTTTTCATTTGGTGTAATTTACCCTTTTCTACCACCTCCTTACCTCTTCTCTCATAGCCTTCCCTTTACATCTCTTACTTATGGTTTTTATCCTTATATCAGTTATTTTATACAGGCATTCACAATCTATTCACAATCTATAAGGTGTATTTCAAAGAACTTCATCTTGTCTTGAATTATTTGTGGAGGAATGATGCTTTGGTGTTCTGGCAAGCAGGGTGGGACTTTTGTTGTCTTTTGTTTTGAAGTGCTTCTCAGCACTAAGGCAATCAAGTGCCTTTGAGTCTTGCCTTTGTTTCAATCAAAAGTCTTTGACTGAATTGAGAGTCTTTGATGACCTGCTTAAGTCACAGGAAGGCTTAGGTCACATGGTTGTGATGCCTTCTCATTCTAAAGAAATGTATATGTACTCTGAGGTTAGCATTTTGCTTGAGGCTCACTCACTGGAAGTGTCATGTGATTTTACCAGACAGACTCTGGATAGCCAATGGAGCCCCGCCCCTCACCCCCTGCTTTGAAAAATCCAGATGTTGGTGCTTCTCTTTCTGGTAACTACTTTTGTAAAGTCTTGTACAGACAGCTAGAAGCCTGTTTGCTGGTTTGTGTCATTTTGCTCTGTTTGTATAATTTCTGTTTGCATTTTCTCTGAAGGTCAGGATGCTGACTTTTTCCCCTGAACTAAGTGAATGATATATGTATATTTAATTAAAATGAGATTATAAACCTCTTGTTTTTTCACAGTCCAGCTTTCTCTTTATTAAAGTACAGGATTCCCCACCTCTGACCCCCTCCCAGGACCCCCTCCCCCCAAGCCCAAGCCCAAGGCACCAGAGCCCCAGCGTATAAGCAGAGGGACAGGGAGAGTGTAATAAATAAGGGACACCCCTGAGTGTGAGGTCTGGTCACCCCCATACTACAGTGGAACCTTGGGGGCCTGGCCCACTTTAGGTGAGACCCAGTTTCAGAGTGGTGGGGGATAGCTAAATGAAGCTACCTCCCCCACCCTCTCAGCTGCTTTAGGGCCAAGCAGGGTAGAAAAGGCAGCCATGACCCTTGCGGGGGGTGGGGGTGGGGGTGGGGCTGGCCTCTAGCTCCTCCCCCATCCCACCAAGGAGCAGTAGAAATTGGGAGGAGGGTGGCCATATTAAGTCAGGGAGAAGGGAAGAGGCCCCTCCCTGAGTGAAGCTCAGAAGATCCAAAGTGGGATCAGGCCACGGCCCCCAGGCCCACTCTCACCCTTGGAGAAGGAGGCTTTTTCTCTCTTTCCCTTCTCCCCCCTAGCTAGGGAGGAGACACTGAATGGGCAAAGACTGGGGGCCCAGGGGGAAGCCACAACCTGGCGGGCGGTGGAAATGGAGGCCGGGCTCCCAGCTGGCCTGGGACAGAGGAACAGAGATGAGACGTCAGCCCCACACCAGTCACCTTGGGCAGTCGGTCCACATCTCCCCTCCCTGCCTCCCCAGCCATGAGCAGCCCTGCTCCCCACCTGGGGGTGTGGCGCTCACTCGGGCATGTCTATGAGCTTCTCCCATTTTCCTCTTGGGAGCCTCGTGGTCCCTGGGGCTCCCCCGTGGCTGCCGCCCCCTCCTCCTCCTCATCTTCTGCATACAGGTCCTTCTGGCCATAGGCCAGGGTGCTCTGGGCCAGGTCCACCTCGATGGGGAAGACGTCCGCATCCCGTAGTGCTGCATAGCAGTAATCATAGTACTTGGACATGGTGGAGACAAAGTGTTGTAGCTGGAACACGATGTCCTGGACATGTTTCTGGTCCAACAGCTCAATCTTCTCCAGCACATCCTTCCTCATTTTGGCAAAACATGCCCGGGCTTCCTGGCGGCATCGCAGAATGAGGCGGTACTCATAGTTGCGGGTGCTCGCACGGTACAGGGGCTCCTCAAGGGCAATGCGGCAGTATTCTTCATCGCCCATCTCTTTCACCTTCAAGCAGTGCGAGAGGTACTCAAACTTCACGTCCAGGTATTTCTTAATGGTAAGGCGGGTGTCAAGGATGGCTTTGTTGAGATAAGTGTTCAGATCTGTCAGCATGGGTTTGATGGTTTTCAGGAGCCAGATCCCAAATTTCTCGATGTTTTGGTGGGCTTCGGCAAACTTCACAAAGGCCTCGCTGGCCGCTGGCTGGGGCTCACGGACACCAATGACCGAAAAGACGTCTCCAAAGGCTCGGTGTGTCTGGGACAGGTCGAAGAAGGCTCTCAGCAAGCTCTTGGTGTGCTCGGTCATTTCTTTGTACACCTTGGCCGTCCGCTCCAGCTCCTCCAGCCTCTTCACCAGCCCATCATTGCACAGGATGGCCCGGCTCAGGCCCAGGGCGTCCCCTGTCCCTGAACTCATGTTCTCTACCAGCCGATGTTTCACCTTCTTCAAAACGATATCCAAGGACTTGCCCTGCTTGGGGTCAGCCTGGAGCTTGTTATAATGAATCGTCACTTCTCCCTTCACCACCTGGATCATTTTGGCCACCTCCACCTTGGTCTTCCCCTTGACAGATTTGCCATTGACACCGGTGATCTCATCGCTAGCGGCAACAGTGCCATCGGTGGCTGCAGGCCTGTTATCAAACACCTGGACAATGTAGAGGCAGGGGCATTACAAAGCCCCGCCCCCAATGCTGATCCCGATCAGGTTCTGTGAATCTTTCTGCAGCGTCACGGTCCCACTGTGGGGATACCAAGCTTATCCTCCTCAATGTCATAATCCATGTCAGCAAACATGATTCTAAAGTTTGGGACAAGCTGGCCTCGAAGGCCGGTTGTCCAGTTCACCTAGGAGATGATGAACTCAGACCTCTGCCTCCTTTCACCAAACAGGAAGCTCACTGCCCCGCTGCCTGCCCCCGGGGGGCCTGTCCCCAGAAGCAGCGGCTGCCCAGGGGCCAGGCCTGTTCGGGCCATGTCGGCACTTGAAGTCACCAGCCTCTGATTATAAACCTCTTAAAGTTGCTTTCCTTAGAAAAGCAGATCAAAGAACTTGTGCTAGCAGCCCTCCTGTATTATCGGTCTTACACAGCCACAGTAGCAGCAAGTAGCATTGTTTTATACTTGGCTATAGCAGAAGACTTCTGGTTCCCATGTGTTCACCTATCAGGCAAAATGTTTCTCAATGGTACAAAGCAAAGGAAATGACCTGACATCATTAAAATGCTGCCTATTGTTTCAACAATCCAGCTAGCAGCTGTTGTGGGTGTGAAAGACCCACACAAGCCCAACAACAAGAACGCTGCCAAAGCCCAGGTTCTTTTGATCTGCTTTAGTAAGGAAAGCAACGTTAAGGGGTTGACAAGCTTATTTTAATTCAGCATACAAATATCAGTCACTTATTTTATAGGGGAAAGCCAGTACCCTAAACTTCAGAGCAAAATACAAAGTACAAATATCGACAGACAGACTTTGTCTGATTCAAACCCAATACAGTTACCAGAGTTTAACAAAGTCCCAACATCTGGGTTTACAAGCTGGAGGGCTCTTAGCTACAGCTGCCCAGGAGTCTCCCCATCAGCACAGGCCACCGAGAATGAAAGTCTTGAGCAAATGATTCTGTCTTCACTTCTTATATTGTTTCAGATGTCATCAAATGTTATCTGAATGACCAGAACTTAGTCTCCTATCATTGGCACTTGAGTTAGCACCTCCCCTTAGTGCCCTGGGACCTTTACAACCACATAGGCTCAGCACCTAATAGGGGTTTGGGCCTGGGGCTCAATGAAATACACTGAGTTAATCAAAGGAAACAAAAGCCAAACTCTTCAAGGGCATTTGATTGAACTGAGTGCTAAGAGCCCATTTTGCTCACCAACATACCTATGTCCTTCTTATTTTCTTTAGGAGATAAAAAGTCTACATCTAAAGCCTCACTGGAGTTTATGCTCTTCAGGTAGCAGTATGAATCGGTGGTACTTTAAGCAGGCCAGTCATTATGTTTTTGCCTTACTTTGTATCATCAGTGCTTAGCACAATCCCTGGCACATAACAATTTGTAAATGGTTATTTTTGTAACCATTTGTAAAACCATTTGTAACATTTGTAAAATGGTTATTCACTGACTGTCATTCAAAGATAATCAAGACAGCAGAGACTAAATCTATACTACTTTTATTCACTCCCAACAATGACATACCCAAAGCAATCTCCAGAAGTCCAAGACACTCAAGTGGGTGACCCAGCTCCCTGCCTATTATAAATCACCTTCAGCCCTCCCATGGTGACCACCAAGGCTGTAAATTCGTGGGAGCTCTATTATGTACATCTGTGGTTCTTCCTTGTCCTGATATATGTACTAAAGTAAGAATGTGTAAGTACCATTTCCTATCCATAGTCAATGGAATCCAATTTCGTATTTGACCTGCTATATGCAGTGTATGTCTCCACATTTGAAATCAAACTCTATACTTAGTCTCAAAACAGTAATATACCATATTAATGGTCTAATAGATAAAGTGAAATATGCAAGAAAGTTCATGTTGAAGAAAACATGTAAGGTTTGGGAGGCAGTGGGAAGGAAAAGATGTAATAGCCAGTTAGTCTTCTGTTTATTTCGTGCAGAATTTCTCAAGTGAAAGACATTCCCTTTCAGGAACTAGGGACCACCCAGGTCAGTGAGGCAGAACTTTGAGACAGATGGCCTCCTCAGGTGGGCCTCTTTGGGAATAAATTCTCTTATGTCTAAAGAGCTCTGCTGGAAAATGCATTTAGATCCTTCACAATAGTCCCAAAGACTTCCAATTCTGGGACACCCAAGATCAAATATTTCCCTTTCCAGAACTGTTATATTCTTACTCATGCTGTTCTCTCTGAAACACCCTTCCCCACCCTTTCCCACACATTCTCCCCATGCCATCCCCTCCCCCCATTCCCCTGCACACACACACACATCTCTCATCAATTCCCTTGTTCCCCCTCAGCAAATCCCCATAAGCTTATACTGGCCAATTTGAAAGTCTGCTTGTAGATTTGAGTATCTCAGCTCTGTTCCAAGTCTGTGTGGTTGCCACATTCATTACTCATGAAAGAGACAGCAAGATCCAACTCTCCACGGGCCTTGTAGTCTTTACTCTATTTATTTGTTTATTTATATTGCCACAGCTCATACTGAAGCCCACTCTTGGACTCGGCCATGACTGTGTCAGACCCAATCTTTGCTAGAAAGACCATTCAAGCCTAGTATCTCCATCACATTAGTGTTTGAGTTTGTTGGTGTGTTTTCTTAATCTAGCTCAGCCAGTGTGCATGTGTGTGTGTGTGTGTGTGTGCATATGTCTATATATTTATATGTGAGATTTAATAAATATATCAACATGGGTATTGATGGCAGCAAATTAAACTGTTTTTCTGTTTGAATAACACATAAAAATAACGATAATACCGTATGTAAGTTTAAAAGGAAAGATACTTCCTGTAAATGTGTGAAGGACTCTGAAAATAGTCACAAATCTTAGCCAAAGTTAATATAGTCATATAGCCAAAATTTCCATGAAAGTATTCATACCTAGGGTGTTTGTACCAATAAAACTGTGCAAATCTCTACAGGCTAGGTCCTGCTACTCATCAGAAATTAGCTGTCTTCCAATGATCTGAGATTCCTCACTGCCCGTGCTCACCCCTTTTACTCCAGGCCTCCATTTTGAAAGGCAGCCATCATCTCCCTCCCAAAGCTACAAGACATTTAAAATCCTGCATTATATAGTTGTGAAAATTTCACAAAACCAAGATATACCTTGAAGTGGTCATACTGAAGGGGTTTTTCAGCACCTGGTATGGAGGGAGGGGAGCTAAATGAGCCTTCTCATCCTTTTCTTTCCCTGCCTCTCTCATTTACAATCATTCTATAAACTACTAAAACTGACATTAATATATTTTGACTACCATTATTAATAATTGGCATACTTTGGGGTAATCTGGACCTCTGGTTGTAGGGAGCTCTTGGTAAGGACATTATCTCTATCAATGCCAAGTGCTTTTCATTTTAACAACATTTAACAAAGTTCTCACATCAACACAAGGAAGTAGGTAGACAGAACCATCCACAAGACAGGCAATTGTGGAGGGTACAGAATACAGAGGCTAAAACAAGAAATGCCTCCTCATGTTGTTTTTGACAAACATATCCTCAGTACCAGAAAATTCTGCTGTATATGGCTTATAAGTGTTTATCAGAAGTGAAAGTTCAAAGCCTCTAGTGAACAATAACTCAGAGGGAGTACAATTCTCAAACACAGGGGCTTGAATTTTTATTTGAATATTCATTGATTTTAAAAAATAATTTGGAATTACATTAGCAAGTCATTAAGCTGGACTTCTTTCACTCAAAGAAGTAAAAGATAAAGAGATATTTTATACATACATATATGTGTATATATAGAGAGATGTGTACATATATACATATATATGAACATACATGTTAGCAGAATACATGTAAAACTTACTGACATGTATATATGTGTGTGTATATGCAAATATGTGCATGTGTGTGTGTGTGTGTGTGTTTTGAGGCAGTTAGTAGTAGAAGGAATGCTGGACCTGGAGTCAGAAAGACCCAAGTTCAAATCCAGCCTCAGACACTTAGAAGGTATTTGACCCTAGGCCAGTCACTTAAACTCTCTGTGCCTCAGTTTTCTCATCTGTAAAATAATGATAATAGCAAACAACAAAAGTCTATAAAGTGCTTAGCACAGTGCCTAGCACATAGTGGGCATTTAATAACTGTTTGTTCCCTTTCCCATCCCCCTAGTAATGGAATGGAATTTTGTTGTCCTGTAAGAAAGCCTTATTTCGTTTTGTCATTGCCATTGCCAATAGATTCCTTAGTTTGGCACCTACTTCTTTTTATCCCCTTACCTGTCTCCTCCTTTTCCTGTATGCAATGTTTTTAGTCAACTCCAAGCTTCTCCCCAAAATAAAAGCTCATCTTTCAAACAGTGATGCTCTTCTGATTATGCCATATGGTTGCAAGTCATGCAATACTAGTCTCTGAAAAATTAAAGCTATAGGTCCCCAAAAGGGCAACATGTAAATGTGGATCAACTACAACAGCATATTACCAAAGAAGAGTGTTGTGTGGGAAAAAATAGCATAAAATATGTCACCAGAGACATAAATAATCAGAAAACGAAATAGTTTGCAAATTCAGAGAGAGCAAGTATTGTGAAGAGACAACATGCATTAATATCCACACAATATCAAGAAATTTCCCAAAGCATTGGTTGTACCCCTTGCATGGAATTTCTGGAAGGATGTAGACATTGCTCAGGTAAAGAAGGCATGGATCTACACTATTGAAGAAAATAACCACATTGGTGAGATCACAGATGGATAAAAATATACATTATTTAGATTAGTAACTATGTAATTTTTCATCTTTGTATCAGCAGAGCCTAATACAATGCATTTGTTGCTCATGGCACAATAGGATAAATATTTATTAAGTGCCTATTATGTGTCAGGCACTGTGCTAGGTTCTAGGGATACAAATAAGAAAAAGAAAAACCATCCCTGCCCTTAAGGATCTTATAATATAATGGGAGAAGAAAAAACACAAAAGGAAGTTGAAGGGGTAGAGTGGGACAAAGTTGGTATAGTTGAAACCAAGAGTAGAGAAGCTGGTAAAAAAGGAAAACTTGGCTGGAAATTCTGAGTCTTCTAAGCAGAGTAGCTGGTGGGAAATGAAAAGAGATAGGCACTTAAAGCTAGCATTTTCAAGGGGCTTTACAAATATCTCATTTTACCCTTAAAACAACCCTGGGAGGTGAGTACTATTATTATCCCCATTTGAGGAAACTAAGGCTAAAGGAGGTTAATTGACTTACCCAGGCTCACATAGCTAGTAAATGCCTGAGTCTGAATTTGAATTCGGGTCTTCCTGATTACAAATCCAGACCTCTATCCACTGTACCATATAACCGACTTAATAAATTTTTGTTATGTTGAAGTGAATTGAATGGAAATAAATCGAAACACTCAAGACTCACAGGAGTTTCAACATGTTCACCATGATCTCCTACTGATCCATAACCTACTAAACCAGTTCCAGCTAAACCAGTTAAATGGGGTTGAAAGTAGAGAAATTTATGCCAAGATGGACTTCCAAAGAGTTGACCAACCAGGGTAGCCTCCTTCTAGTATAGGCCAAGCCCTGGGTTAGGTGCCTATAAAAGTTCACATAGGCCAATCTGAGCCACACCTAAAGATTTCCCTATACCAGGGTCACCTGGCTGTGAGCTGGGGTGATAAAGGAAAAGGAGAGTTTCAAGAAGTATTTGTGACAGAAACAACAGGAACAGAACAAAGGTCTGTATACAACATCTGGAGATCTTACCAAGGCCTTTGATACTGTTAGTCACAAGTACTTACGGGAAATTATGTCAAAATTTGGTTGCCCAGAGCATTGTACATCAATTTCATGATGGCGTGCTTGGTAGGGTTCTAGATAATGGACAATGCTCTCGTGCCTTCCCAGTCACCAACGGAGTGAAACAAGACTGTGTGCTTGCTCAAATGCTTTTTAGGATGATGTTTTCAGCCATGCTGTCAGATGCTTTCAATGAGGATGAATCAGGGTCGGCTACAACACTGATGGTAAATTCTTCGATTTGAAAAGGCTGCAAGCAAAGACCAAAGTGGAGGGAGTGTTGGTATGTGATTTTCTGTTTGTGGATGATTGTGCACTCAATGCAGCCTCTGAAGCTGAGATTCAACAAAGTATGGATCACTTCTCTGCTGCTTATGCTAACTTTGGCCTAACAATTAACTTCAAGAAAAAACGAGTGCTCCATCAGCCACCACCATCCATATGTGGAACCACCAGTTTTAGCAAATGGAGAAATTTTGAATGCTGTGCATAAGTTCACTTACCTTGGTAGTATATTTTCCAGGGATGTACACATTGATAATGCAGTTGATGCACTCATTCCCAGAGTTAGCTCAGTGTTTGGGTAGCTCCAAAGGAAAGTATGGGAAAGAAGAGGTATTAGAATGATTACCAAACAGTCTATGGAGCCATTGTGCCGAACTCATTGTTGTATGCCTGTGAAACATGGACAGTCTGCCAGTGCCATGCCAGGAAACAATTGCTTCCATATGAATTGTCTTAGGAAGATTCTGAAGATTACCAGACAGGATAAAGTACCAGACACTGAGGTCCTTACTCAAACTAAACTGCCAAGGATTCAAACTCTGCTTCAGAGAGTGCAACTCTGATGGGCTGGCATTGTTGTTTGAATGAAAAATGTACTCTTACCAAAAAGACTTTTTGGAGAGCTCACACATGCCAAGTGTTCACATGGTGGTCAGAAGAAGTGATACAAGGACACTCTCAAGGTCTCTCTCGAGAACTTTGGAATTCATTGTGTGACAAAGGAAACACCGACACAGGACAGTTCAGTATAGTGTTCTTGAATCAGAGAAGGTACTGTGCTCTATAAGCAAAGCAGAATTGAAATACCTCAAAGGAAAAGCAAGATATGCAAATTTAGAATATCCACCCCAAAAGTTCACATGGACTATTTGTGCCTAACCTGTGGTAAAGCATTCCAAGCTCATATTGGTCTGATCAGCCACAGTCGGGCACATTGAAACTTGACTCTAGCATAGTGATGTCATTTTTGGTCCTCTTTGAGAAAGAAGGACAATAACCAACCAATGAACTAGGACAACTGCTTAACCCCCTCTCCCCATTTAATGAACTCTTGTGTTCAAACCTTGGCTTTGTTCATTATCAATCTGTGCACCAAATATCATCAGTTTCCTCGATAACCATGGCATCTACAGTGACAACATCCTGTTCTGTACTATATATGTAGTTTGCCTCATGGCCTCCCAAAGTTTTCATGAATGTACTTTTACAAGGCCTACTGTATGATCAACTTAGATGCTATTTCAATTCATTATTGTTTTACAATTCAACAGGATTTTTTGTCTCAAATTGAAAGTGCTGATGTTTAAATGTCTTGATTGAGGAAGTCCTCTGAAGATAGAGCATACCATGGTTAGAATTAGAATATTCACTGGCCTAGAAAGTGGAACCTATCAGTGGGGTCCATGGTCTAGGTTAGATTTGGAGCAGAATGACTACTGAGAGTCCCTTGGTCACAAGGCCAAGAGGTTTCCCTCCACAGAGATAAGTAATTGCTTGCAAGGTTCAGGTTCCCACCAAATTTCCAGCTTTCCCATCATATAAATATAGATTCCCCCATGTTGTCTCCACATGAGATGAGCATGGTCCTTCCCATCTATACTGATAATAACAATTTTCTGTCATGACATTAACAATCCTATTAACAGTTTTGTCAAACTATGTTTGTGCTATCCAATAGAGTTTTGAAGTAGATAAAATGGAAACTTAAAACAATAGGTAAGGAACTGACAAACTCACATACCCAGATAAACAAAGGAAAGAGTCATTTCTAAGAGGTATAAGGGATACCAGGATCTGTCATGTTCCTGTAGCTGGCACTCCATACACTGGAAATGCAGATGCTTGGGACTAACATTCCTATTATTTCATTTACTTTATTCCACTGATCCACTATTCTATTTCATTTTTTAAAAAATAAGTTAATGTATTTATTTTAAGTTTTCTACATTCACTTTCATAAGTTTTCAATTTTCTCCCCCTCCTTCCCCACCACCCTTCCCAAGAGAGCATGGAGTCTGATATAGGCTCTACATATACATTCCTATTAAACACATTTTCACATTAGTCATGTTATGTAGAAGAATTAGAATGAATGAGAGTAACCATGAGAAAGAAAAACAAAGAATAAAACAAAACAAAAATAAAACAGTCTGCTTCAATCTGCATTCAGACTCCACATTTCTTTTTCTGGATATGGATGGCATTTTCCATCATGAGTCTTTTTAAATTGTTTTAGGTCCTTGCATTGCAAAGATTAGCTAAGTCAGTCATAGCACACTGTGGCTATTACTGTGTACAACATTCTCTGGTTCTGTCCACTTCACTCAGCATCAGTTCAAGTCTTCCCAGGTTTTTCTGAAGTCTACCTGTTCGTCATTTCTTATAGCACAATAGTATTCCATTACATTCATATACCACAACTTGCTCAGTCATTCCCCAATTGATGGGCACCCCTTCAATTTCCAGTTCTTGGCCACCATAAAAAGAGCTGCTATAAATATTTTTGTACATGTGTGTCCTTTTCCTATTTGTATGATTTCTTTCGGATTCAGCCCTAGAAATGGTATTGCTGGGTCAAAAGGTACGGACATCTTTATAGCCCTTTGGGCATAATTCCAGATTGTTCTCCAGAATGGTTGGATCAGTTCACAACACTACCAACAATGAATTAGTGTTCCAATTTTATGACATCTTTTCCAACATTTATAATTTTCCTGTTTTGTCATGTTAGCAAAT